>JAACJT020022791.1:0-30831 GCA_009936485.2 Gymnarchus niloticus | reverse complement strand
GGCGAGGGCCCCCCTGGGGGGTGGGGGGTGGGGGGGGGTCGGTAAGGCCGCGTGGGTATTGGCGTGCGGGGGGGGGGGGGGGGCGGGGGGGGGGTGCACACATAAGCAAAACGCTTGTTAGCGACAAATCTTGAAATCCAGTGTATTATCCTTCCCGTCAAACTTTCTATTACTTCATCAATCCATTGGCTGCATTTTTAATTTCGAGTTAATTGAATCTGCTACGTATGTCAGCGTGGGTGGCTGTGTTCTCGGTCTTGGTGTTTTACGATTCGCAGAGGCCCTGAAATCCATGCCGCTGAAAATCAGGTGAGAGACGGTTCTCTACAGGTAGTTCAAATCCATCATTTTCAACCGGAAACCCAGGTAATCAATTACCTTAGTTTCCTGCGGGCCTGTTTAGTTAAAAGCTCGAACGAATGCAAGAAACATTAGCAAAGCAAACTTTTCTGCAATATCTTATTTCAGCCTCCCGTTTCCATCCTCACTTTTCTGTTTACCAAATTCCATCTGTCTCGCTCAGTAATCTTGATCAGTGGCACCTAATTAAAATGGCCCAGTGAATTTTATCTGTACGGAGGGTATATGGTTGTTCATGGCCGATGCGAATCTCATTTTATAACGTCAGGATCTTTCACGAGTTCCACAGGTGTTTTATTTCTTACATTCCAACGTCATATTAATAGCAACAACTCTGGAAAGAACCGTACAGCACTGCTGAACCACGGGACAGAAATTTCGGCAATAAGGAAGCTAGGCTTAGTCACCCGGAGTGGTGCTGCTCTTAATGCTAACAAATGGTAAACACAGGCAGTTTATTCTGGGCGAATCAAGTCGGTTTTGTAACAGCACCACACGCACCATGAAAGCTCGGTGTCAGAGCAGCCTTCGGCGGGGTAAATATAGCCCAAGCGCAGCCCCGACGTTGCTTAAAATGCAAGTTTATTTGGTTGTCACTCATATGTGAGTTTAGCATGTTCAGCTCTTCAGAGTTGCCACGGCACCCAGTCCCACAATCAGACGATGACAAACTGCGGGAAGAAGTGGCTGACTTTTGTAGACAATTTTCTCAAGTAGAGGAAAAAGGAACTTTGCCAGATGTGGTGTTTCTCCACCGAATAACGTCATAGAATGTGAGATGTCTAATTTTGATATTTAATGTATGTAGTACAGTGTATTGTGTATCCATTTTCAAAGCTTATCCAGTAGAGAATTGCAGTGACCCGCACAATCAAGTTAAAGTTATGTCAGATGCACACTAACAACAGATCTCACAACAGATATTGATAAAAATTATCAGCAAACTAAACTTTTGTATCAGTTACTAACTTTTGTCTTTTTCCTGTATGTTTCCAAGTCCATCCATCCACCCATTTTTGTAAAGTACACGGCACACACTCACACAACGAAAGTGTTTGTGTAAAATGCCGCACTTCCCATCAAAATATTTGTCTGACTCTTCATTTTTGTTTGAATTTTTTTTCTTCTAGTGTCTTCCCAGATAGGATAGGAAATGTGATGAGAAGCAGAAAGTTTATAACAGATCAGCAGGTGCATTTTTCAAAACAGTGTAGAGAGTTTGAACAAAAACGCATTCAGAAATCCAGCTGCCGGCTTCTGAGAGGTTCGGGTGACAAATTTGTGACAAAAAGCGGCTGAGGTTCAATCCTGCTCAATTTTTCAATCGGTGTGTAGAAGAATGACTGTCCCATTTTCTGAGATACCTCATTGGCCAAACATTACATTCTGGGTCACGTCCAGAGCTATCTTGACCCCGTAGCTCTGGCAGAATGATGACAAAACATGGAATTATGTAAACATGGTCGTTTAGCTCTCATCAGCATCTATAAAGACTGGCAGCACCAAAGGAGATGAGAGCAACATTGAAGAAAAGTTTGTCTGTGTGAGCGTGAGGAAGAAGCCTCAAGAGACTGGGGTTCTTCTTGCTAGTTCCCTCCATCCATCTCCCCTTCATTTATAACAATGTACAATTCAATTCCAATTTATTCCTGTACAGCACGTTTCCCAACATAGATGCCCCCAAGCCCTTATAACATTGAATCAAACAACAGTGTCAGAGGCTGGCATACACTTTAGGACAGAGGTGTCCAATCTTATCCACAAAGGGCTGGTGTGGGTGCAGGTTTTCATACCAACCAAGCAGAAGCCACACCTGAGGTCACTGGAAGTCAAGTTCAACTGATTAAACGGGTGGAATCAGGTATGGATCCTGCACCCACACTGGCCCTGGGTGGACACCCCCACTTTAGGATATCAATAATAGAAATTAATAAAAGACAGAAGATGACAGAGGAGAGAAAACAAAAACAGTGGGGTCCAAGGTCACTTGATTGACCAACCCCCCCCATACAGGGGTGAGCAATGTTCTTCTCACTTGCGGTGAGCATGTCCCAGGTCCTTGATTCCAAAACCAATTCCGTTTAGCCTTCCCCAATGACCATGTTCGATGTTGACTTTTCTTCTCCCTCTTGTCAAAAGCAGCTCTTTTGGTCATAGGTGTTTTCCTTCTGTTTTTCCGACCCCACTCATTCGCACCCTGGAAATAGGAACAATATCACGAATAAACGTCGTCTTCTGTGCCACAGCCCCTTGGTTGGTCACGTGTTCCCTTTGCTGACTGGAGGAAGTCTGGCAGATTTACGACTGTGTGAAGGTGGGGGTGGGTGGGGACAGAGGCTGCTTCTCTCAGAATGGAGAGAGTCACCTGACGAGTTCTCCAAACCACCATCCTCACTAATAAGTTGTCACTTGTCCCCAAGGTGTTCTATAAATAGAGGTGTTTAGGTCTTGAACTATCCCTGGTCTCAGTTTCCTGTGCCTGAAAGGAACAGTCATCGATAACGAATGACCCAATTTGTCGTCCACTGGGCAGTTCACCGACCTCACAAGTGCCTTTCCGCATACATACTCTCTAGATTCTAAAGCCAATTTACTGTGTACAGTAAGGAGTGTCACACATTTTACCACCTGGGAACAAATGCAAGTTTGCAACTTGACACTTTTGAAAATGTAGCTCTGTTCCATCAAACTGGGAAAGGCACTGATCTTCATCAATCAGCCTTCTGGTTGTTTATCCCAGTCAGGGTCACAGCAGGAGACTGGAGACTATCCCAGGCAATATAGGGCACAAGGTCAGGGGCACCCCCTACAAGGGAAACCAGTCCATCACGGGGCACAAGGCAGAGGCACCACCTTGAAGGGAAACCAGTCCATCACGGGGCACAAGGCAAGGGCACCACCTTGAAGGGAAACCAGTCCATCACGGGGCACAAGGCAGAGGCACCACCTTGAATGGAAACCGGTCCATCACAGGCAACACACATCCACATACCCTCACACACTATGGAGAATTTAGAGATGCCGGTCAGCTTAACTGCATGCCTTTGGACTGCAGGAGAACACCAAAGCACCTTCAGATAACCCATGTGACACGGGGAGGTCATGATAAACTCCTCAAACATAGAGCAGAGGTGAAACTCAAGCCCAGTAAACATTTCACAATGGTTGGACTACAGGCTAGTTTGTAAGCATGAGACATATTGAAAGGCCGACATGCGTGAGTGCATGGCACAATGAGACGGTTAGCTGACTGGGATGTCGGCCAGCTAATGTTGAGTGCTACTCAGGCACAGGAAAATGTTGTAGGACCCATCATTAAATGACCTTGCACTGCTGGTGCAACCTGGGTATTCTCTTTTGGCGATGCAGTTCCTCTTTAATGCTGTCAGACGTGGCCGGGATGGTTTACAGCGTCACTTGATATCCCGAATCCCCCGGAAATTGGCACCAGGTCCAGAAAACGAGTGGGAAACCCCAGACATCGGAGAAGTCTGAAGACAGCATTGCAGCTAAAGCTTTTAATGGCAGGGGACACGACTGAATGTTAACTACAATAGTAAGCGAGCTTCCAAAGTCCCACAGTAAACGTCCCCTGCCCAAGCGCATTCTCTCTGCGGATTAACGTCAAGTTAGCCAACGCTGGTAACCGGAGCTGTCTGCAGTGGGAATGTACAACTTCTACAATATCCGTTTCTTAAGGTGTGATACAAATACTACAGGTTTTTGTGAATTAGGTAGGTGAAAGCGAAACTGTTTTTAGAGCTCTGAAACATGCACAGCGAGCGCAAAGGGGAATTGAAAACAGGGAGAGCTCGCGGTCGGGTTGTGTTTGACGTGAAGGACCATCGGTGTGGACAGGTGAGCATATCCAGAGAGATCTGAGCATGAAACAGACAACAGATCAGACTGCAAAATAGAGAAGATGATATAATGGGACTCATCTTCTGTTGAAAAATTTAACACTAAACTGTAACATCAGCCTGACAAAACAAGAAAAGCCTGTCCGTCTTTAAAACAGCTTTCTGAAGCTGATGTTGAATCCATTTTAATTAATATGAAAGGGTTATTTAACTCTGAACTGGGAAAAAATATGAGTACACATGGAACTATCTGGTGTTGCCGGCAAAGAGCTACATTCCACAAATAAATAAGCACAGAGAATATTTAATCTTGAAAAAACTTATGATTGTTACTGTGACAAGCATAGACAAGAAAAAAAAAACCTCCAATAGCCTTTGCAATCATTTTATCATCTAGACGACTGTGGACAGGTCTAGTCAGAGCCTGCATTTTCTGTCATGACCATGCAGAGAGCACACATGAGTCATGTGACTCTGGCTCACAGTGTGTTAAAGTTAAGAGCTCATACGCCACATTGGGGTCAGGGGGCATGTTTCCAGGAGAGCTTAATTGTGCATACAGAGGCCACGCACAACTGTGAGGTCGTCGTTTACTTATGTTAGTGGGAGGACAGTGGTTTTGTCTGTGATCGGAACAAGGTCGTCATAGCGGTTATAAAAACTGCACAAAAAGTCACAGGTTAAAGTTGACTTGGTACTTTTCATTATATGTAATAATAAGGTATAAGTTTGTTTCGGATACAGCGTACTGTAGTGTTATGCCAACCTGCATCTTTCAATCACTGCTCAAGCTACAGAAATGTATGTGAATGCTGTTCAGAGAAACAGGGAAGTATTTTGCTTCACGTATTTGCTGTAATTTGATGGTGTTTTTTCATATTATCTTCCTTTAACATGGGAAAAAGGATTGGATAACAATTTATCATAAAATGCCCTGGACAAAATGAAAAATCTGGGTGTTTATCAGCCTTGGTGTCTCACTGACTCACAGCTAGCAGTCTCTTACTTCAAAACAGCCCTGACGCTAATCCAAACACAGCCCTAAGGCTCAAGGACCACAAGCCACAGCTGACTCTGTACCTGACTTCAGCATCGGTCTGGTGAAGAAGTTGAAGAACAGTGGGGCTTCACCTGCACCGTGTGACTTTCTTCTCATATCATGTGACGGCAACCGAATTTATTTTACGCTCGGCTCAGAAATCAGTGCTGCGCCACCTACTGGTCAGGAAACGGAACTCTTGAAGGCATCCGGCCAAAGGAGGCTGTGTTTCCCAGAAGGGTCACTGGATTATTATTACTGTGCAATAAGGTGTGTTCAGTAGACCTTATGATCGGGTCAAAGTTACATGTTTGTGGGAGATAAACTGCCCACCATGCATCTGGTCAGTGAAACACCATCGCAATCACAGCAGAAGACTTTAAAATCCCCGTTGATATAATATCATATAACAATACAATAATTCCTACAATAATATAATATAATTATAGCCATTTTTCTTTCCGCGCTAAGAACACAATGATGATACTGAAAGTTTAATACAGTTTAATCCAAATATATTTAACTGTGTAGAAATAAATTTCTGCATGATCAAATTGCTCGATTGCCTACATTTAGCCTTTATATTCAACGGCGTATAACGTCACTTGGATAATAATGTCACATGACATCAGTTGTGTTTATTCCCTAAATTATCCAACCATGTGTCAGAATGCCTATTATCATTCCAGAGAAAACGTGCTTTACAAGCACATTTAATGTTTAACTTTCCAACAGAGTTTTAAATATTTTTCTCATGTCTGACAGCTGTCCTCCGAAACCCCACAGATTGTACATATGCAGAGGTCACCCCCACTGTAGCTCATTGCAGCAGGCCGTGTGTCATCTGACTTATCGTAATATCAGTAGTTCACAATGTCCAGTTAATGTACCAGTATCGCGCTTTCTGCAGTAGCGTGAGAGATTAATGAGGAGACAATAAACAATGAGAGAGCGTCAAAGGGGCACTCACTTCCCCTGAATTCCCAAAAGCGAACAGCGATCAAATTCATTCTGCATAAACCGATGGCATCAGTTGTCACATTCCCAGCAGATGATTCTGAATCGTTTATATTATGGTTAACAAAAACAAGGAAAAAAAGAATAAATGTTTACTTTTAGGCTACAGGCTTACCGTCACCCTGTATCGGATAAATAGTAACTCGGGATAAAATGGAAGAGCAAATGAAAATCTTTGCATGATCAGCTTAGTTGTGTTTACCACTGAGCAAACACGAGATTCACTTTCAAACCCAGTTTTTAATCATGAGTAGGTCATCCTGCCTTCCTGCCCCTCCACAGATCATATGAGTCTTCGTTTAATACCACGTCTCCCATCTTTGCTCATAGTGACTCAAGCAGAGGGTCTCAGGTCCCTCTGGGTGAAGAGGGTGAGGGTTTTAAAGAGACAGCAGCATAAATCACCACATTGGCCACGGAGCCTAAGCACTGCAGTCTGGCCACACCGATTTCATTTTCATTTTCTCCAGATAACAAACCCAGCCCATTGCCAGTGCTGTCCGCCTCACCGCAGGGGCACCACGTGCCAGAGTGGGCCCCATTTAGCTCTGAGCTTCAAACCGTCTCCAAGTAAGTCTTCGATCTTGGTGTCGGTAGCCATCTGTCATGGCATGCAGTGCGCCATACGCCGCCGCCGGCATGCAGCGCAACATTAGCGTGCTCGGTGCTCAGGGCGGTAAGCGGTGCATGCGGTTTGCACAGCGTTGTTTATTAACGGGGGCGACAAGACTGTTCTCAACCCCAACTCCCTTTATCTACAATGCATTGAATTTTGGTGGTCAGCTGTGCCATTGACAGCTTAGCCGTTCGGCATTTGCGAGCACACAAGGTGACGTCAATGTGTCTGTGCCACCATACCTCCCACCAAACATCAATCACACAAGGAACAAAAAGCCACCAATGAGAAAGCAGACCTTAAGAACGTTACGTTCGTACCTGTGAACAGCTGCTGTTTTCAAACAACCCCACTGCCCCACAAAGAAACCAGCACTTTCCACAAAAAAGCCCCTAAAAACTCATGTACCTGAGCAGATGAAGCCTCGGCCAATTAAAGAAACAATTCTCATAGCTACAGAAAGGACTGCATCATATTACGAGACCGTAATCGTTGGCAATTGCAACCTTGAAACAACACTCCATACAATGTCTTCATGACAGTATCTCCGTTCTACCATTTTACAACTCCACCGGCCCAAGCCACATTATTAAAATGGTTCCGCCCAACAATGTTATTCTCATTTGGTCACAGACTATTACCACCGTTTTGTCATCAAAAAGAGGACTGCTTCTTTCCTTTTGGTCTGCTTGTGGAAAAAAAGTGGACAGAATTTTGGCACTGGAGTATTTCCCAAAAATATGTCAGTCTGAGGTGATTTGACAGCAGTACGCAGACAAAACTCACACTGTGTTCGTCACAGGCTCTGCACTTAATTAAAGCTGCTTCCGTCATCCACATGGCAGGGAGCCTAATGGAGCCCGCCACGCCAAGGCTCCTGCTGAGACACCTCACGCGGGTCGGACCCCGGCGAGTGCCACCACCAACCAGGGATGCGTGACGATCTTCGAGATGAGACCATACATGCTCTCCCTGAAGATGATCTGTGCGCACCATCCACTGCATCTACCTGAAACTGTGGGTTGGACCACAGAGAGCCATCTTAACTGTTAGCATCATCATTAGTGGCCCACGTATCCACCATGTGACTTCCATATGCCGCAGCTCCGCACAGGTGTGATTAGCACTGTACGTGTTCCACCAATCACAGACCTGGTTAACCTGGTGGGGAGCAATATAACAACCAGCGGGAAGTGGGTCAAACTTTGTTGGCGACTGACAAGTCATAATCCTGCCTGCTGTTGATTTTGAAGACTCAGGTCGACCATCAGCATTAATCACCTTTTCTTTTAATTGAACTTTAAGTGCAATGGAAGAAGACTTTAGTGATTAAACATAAGGTCAGGAGCACACCAGGGCAAGAAAGTGTAAGATTTATTAGTTTTTCTTACAGCATTTAAAGATGACCACAGCGTCTCGTGATTTAAGTTAATTGCTGCATAGGTTTTTCATACACAAATGGTCATTATGACATTCTGTCACTTTTAGAAATGAATGTCACTCTGGGACCAGCAAAATAGACTTTGTAATCCTGGAAAAGATTAGAGACTCATGCAATTATTTGCCAGCAACAGATTGTAGTTAGTCTTGGTTTTCATAATCTTCTCAGAAAATGTTTTTTGGGGTTAAGGATATTGCCTTGGGGAACACCTAATTTATTTAGATGCGAGATGAACTAATACAGGATGACTGCTGGTGTACCTGCCATCTACACAGATGTCTCTCGTCAACAGCTTTAGATAAAACAGATTTAAATCACTGCCTCGGTGCAAAATTAAGCCAAGTGTACCCTCCTCAAAAGAAAGGACATTTCCCTCCTGTGGATACTGGCCAAATATTAGGAACAATTTCTTTCAGTTTTCTTGTGTAACAAAAGCAATTTTAAGAGTTACAGAGTCTTAAATAGAAGGATGACATTTCTATTCAGTCCTGATTATTAAGTCTTCATGGTCACACTGTTTCACAAAAGTAACTCAAAGTTAAGGGCACTTTAGTGTGTGTCCTATTTTGCAATACTGTAGTACGTACTGTGGCCTAGAGAGACACATAACTTCACACCATTGTGATCTTCATATACTGATACTGGTAAAATGAAGGCATGCTAGGTTTCCTGAGTGTGAATTGATTCTAAGGTTGATT
The DNA here is from genome assembly GCA_009936485.2 of Gymnarchus niloticus. Classification (NCBI taxonomy): domain Eukaryota; kingdom Metazoa; phylum Chordata; class Actinopteri; order Osteoglossiformes; family Gymnarchidae; genus Gymnarchus; species Gymnarchus niloticus. Next base: position 21,800 of record JAACJT020022791.1, on the reverse strand, counting down.
AGTGTAATGGCGATGAGTACTGTAGCTACAATATATCAATATCCACATTCTTAATTCCTGCCGTGCTGCCAGATGTGGCTGTCTATGAACGAGGTCACAGCCCTCGGCATTTCTCTGGTCCCTCAAATATCCGTCCCTTTTGGACATGCCATATGCCTGTCTGACAGGCAGGTGGCGCTACCTCAGCTCCGACTGGCAGGTCATAAGGGAGCCAACCTCCTTGACAGAATGGGGACAGAGGAAATTCGCCTGGGATGGGGTGGGACAGGGTGCCGGGAGTGGGATGGCAGTCGGACCCCATTCTCAGAGTGTGGCCATAGATGGTGGGTGTTGTGTTTCAGGTAGGATTACCAAATGCTGTCAGCTGCTGCCTATTTAAATCCACAGGAAGCCCGTAAAGTAGTCTCTGGTTACCAGGTTCAAGCAGCAGGTAACTGACAGCACAAGATGCTCTGACCCTGGACAGGTTTCAAGCCATTTCTTCCATGAATACCTCAGAATCCCTTGTCAGTTTTGTACCAGACTACTAATTAGGTGCCTCCAAATTAAGAACTTCTGCGTAATGCATGCTGTCAGTAGATGTACTGACTCAGGTGCCTATCCTCTCTAGGCCACTTCCTGCACCACAGCGCTGTAGCTAAAAGACTCCTGAAAGTCACTTTGAGAAACGATTGTAAGGAACAAAATAGTGATGGGAAAATTAAGACACTTTGAGATGGAATCCAGTCACATTCGGTCAGGTTTAAACTGTTAGGAATATTGGACAACATGAAGCAGATGAATTAGGGAAAGGCTAGCAGCATCTGCATTTTAATTTACATTAGCTGAATCCTCTCCCACATGCGCAAAGTTACCCTTCAGGACTCAGGCTCCGCCCAGGAAGCAATGATGCTGCGAACCTCCCGCCCCATCCACGCTCCCATCAGCTGACAGCTATTTTCTGCAGCGTGAGTCACTCAGCGCGGCACGGGAGAGAGAGTCAAATCCCTCGACGACGGGCGTGCAGCTGCTCGGTGAGACTCTCCGGCCGACCCAATGGACGGGAAAAAAAAACAAACAACCGCTGGGTGATCTGCGAGTCCAGCGGTAATTAGCATCCTATTCGACCTGGCCCAGTCACTTCCCGACACTGTCCCCCAGCGATGGCCAGTTCACCGCTGTCCCTGGTCCCCAGGGTTCTGAGAGGGGTCCCGCGTCCACATCACTGACTTCCATTATTAAACTGCCTATACACCAAAGTGGGTCATGAAACCCTCTCCTAGCGTGTGACGTTAGTGAAAAAGCTGGCCTTGTCTCCATGTCTTTCCTCTGACATTGCATCCCACACAGGTCTCTCAGCAATATGCCTGAGGTAGCGTGGATTAATAAACCCTGATTCATCCTGTCTGAAGACGCTATGTAACTCTCCTATGCTAACCTACCTCTGTAGCGACATATAACTGTCCTCCGGGAGCATCTCCATTAAGCGGCAAATGTGCTAGATGCACTGTCCACATCGCCCGCATTTGCCGTGTCGATGCTTCAGTGTGCTGGTTTGAGTTTGAGGGGGTGGGGGAAAAAACACCCTGACATTAACACATTTCACACACCGATGCTCCTAAATCATACCGAGAAAAGAAAATGCAATATCCGATACAGAGTTTTGTTAAATACTCATCAATGCGTTATCACTATTGTATTTCTCTGTTTTAATAGCGTAGAAGATGAAGCAGAGCAGCCATCTTTACCCCCCCCCACCTTAGTATTCCAGACTGTTTATTAGTTATCAGTGTTAAAAATCAAGTCTGAATCAGAACCGGGCCTCATGAATATTCCATTGGTGTCACTGTGTCTAATCCCTCGTTTGCCAGGATCCAAGGTGTCGTTCTGAATCTGCAGGAGCAGGGCCGTCTCTCGGCATGGGCCCTGATTGCCGTCACGGACATGTCAGACGGCGTCTTCTAAGGGTCGACGGCCCCGCATGGCTCTGGACCTGAACGTGGGGCAGAGAGCTCAGTAGTGACTGTGATCATCAGAGCCTGCCAAGTTCTTCGGCTCCCGGCAACAGCCCCAGTCTCTCCCCTGCCTGAGACATTTTTTTGCGTGTTTGCTTGTCGTGCCTTGTTAATCCCGCCCCTTTTTCCCAAAAAAGGCTGCATGTCGCCTAGTCCCCCCGTCACCTGTTTCTGCCATTCCACCAGATCAGAATGCTCTGATTTTGCTATCTGTGAAATGTAGAAGTTTATATCAGAACAGGATGGGAAATCAGTCAAACTGTTAAACTTGCCCACCCGCTGATTCTTCTTGACTGCCTTGAGAATGGAGAAAAATAAAAAGCAGATTGAAAAATGCTTAGGCATGTGGCGATACATGTGTCTGGTGTGCCGATGCTGTTTAAATGGTCTTTTCTTGGATTAGAAGAAGTTATAAACAGCTTATACGAAAAAAGGTCGTAAAGTATATTAAATAAACTCGTCTTGTACTACATCTGCCTTGAATACATGCAGTCATGCATTTAGCATGTAGTGCAATGTCAAACACTACAAATACAAAAAACAAAATCAGACCAATGCATCCAAAACAGGCTGCCATAAAGCATCACCCTAAGGTGTGTCAGAGGATGGACTCTATCCTTAAAGGGACAGCGTCCCTGTGTGACAGAGGCAACATGCTCCAGCTTGACAAGGCATTAAGCCTAACACTGAGATCAAAGCCAGGCAATGCTGTGCAGAGGCCATTCTTTATTTTTGATGTCATCTTATGCGACAAGACGCTGTTGAGCACTACCCAGCCACTCTCTCCACATCACCCTTTTGGGGCCGCAAGGCTGACTAATCGATCTCAGAGTGCCAAGGTGGGAGGACGTCTCCAAGGGACTGGCCACCGAATGGGGCAAGAAGAGTTTGAGAAGGAGGATTGGGGAGACCATCTGGCGTGAAACATCAACGCACGTTCGTCCGCTGGACCCGGAGACTCAGCACAGCGGGAGCAGCCTTGCCAGGGTACGCATTGGCACAGGATGAAAGGATTGCAAATTTCCAACGATGCACAGCTGCTAATCAAAAAGAAATGTTGTGTCTATTCCAACACCAAAAAGGAGTTTTAGAAGGTTTCTTTTATGTTTTCTCTTTTTTTAATGCTAACATGCATGTATACAATGCTGCCCTGACTTATATCAAACGAAAGTAACCATAACACATTATTGATCTGAAGTTTTAGTTTACCCACAAGTCCTTCTGGGGTATAAAATAATTTGCTAATAACATATTTCGCAAGTATTTTCTTTTAGGTCTTACACAGGGAATAAAATACCTTAGTGATTTTTTTTTTTATCTTTCCCAGCACCAACCCAGTGGTATGCTAATTAGATTGCACAGCATGCATTAGTCAGTACGGGAAAATATACCAGACCACCCCCCTTCCCACCTTCAGCCCCAACGCAGCCAGAACCAAGCCCAACACACCAGCCCAGAGGCTTCAGAGGTACCAAAACGGTGGCCTGACTGAGAGGTCAACAATGCAGAGTCAAACATATGTGGTAACTAGATGGCGCTGTGGTTCCTGCTTTCGTTTTACGTGATTGGAGAGCAGGAAAGGCAAGGTTAAATTCCAGGTATGAACTGGCAGCTGTGACACTCCTTCGGCGAAAAGGAGAGAAGTCATAATTTACTCCACTGAGGACATGAACTGTCAGGCAAATATTAGATAACATCTGCCAGGGAGATAAATCACCGAGGATTAGTACCATTAAAGCTGAAATTTTGTGGGCTTTAAATGCTCTTTCTTCTGCTGTTTCATTATAAACCATTTATCAAAGTGTGCATGAAATTCATTTTCTGTTAAATTGAACAAACAGTGCTTCATTACGTTGGAGAGGCGTATTAAGGGTAGGGTTGTTATTGTGGTTAGGGATAGCTTCAGGGTTAGACTAAGCATTACCCTCTGTCTGTCACCTGTTCACCAAAGGCTGCTGGAGCTGAATCAAATGGTCCTCCAGAAAAGTGTCAGTTTCACAGGTGGTCAAGTCATACGAGAGAAGAGCCACTAGCAACAAGTCAAGTCCCAAAAAAGTGAAAAGTCAGTTCCAAGAGAAGTGATGGGACAATGTGCTAGCCAGCATTGACTGGTAACTCGGGATATTCCCACCCATCACAGGTTTTGAAGCCTCACTTAAGGCTAGCATTGACTGGTAACTTGGGATATTCCCACCCATCACAGGTTTTGAAGACTCACTTAAGGCCAGCATTGATTGGTAGTTCAGGATACTCCCACCCACCACGGGTTCTGAGGTCTCATTTGTCCCAGCACTATCCAAAAGTGTTGACACAAGGTTGAGAAGAGTCATGTAGTTTGTCTTCCAGTTCCCCTCATTTGGATAATATTTCTCCACATAAACACGTTATGGACTTCTCTTTAGGTGTTCATAACACCTCTGTTAAAACATTATCCAGAGCTGACTGGGGTTCATCCTACGAGGAATCATTTTTAGCCCCTCCCACCCCGTCTCCTATGTTCTGCTAAAAGCTGGCCCCTGGCTTGTTTTCCATTTGCACCCTCATGTTCCTCAATCAACTGTAACAGTGGAGCGATCACAGGAGTCGACCTTGATATTCCCTACTCCGGGACAGCTACATGCTGCCTGGGACTTAAAGAGTGTATGTGACCCACACGCCCAGGCAGCTGTGACTTCACCTGATCAAACTCAAGGTCACAAGGGACAATCTTTCGTGTCATTGGCCAGACAGTCAAAGGTGTCACTTCCTGAAAAGCTCACAGGTGTTTGTCGGGTTCACAGTGTTTGATACTATATTTTTTTCACTCCCCGCCTTTAATGCCGGTCTTTCTTTATTTTCAGACCTACTGGATAGAAATGGACTGCTGAGTTTATCTTCATTCCAGCTATCGGAATGATTAAGAATACCAGTGTTTCTGTCAGTTTCATTTCCTTCACAGCACCGTGCATCGAATCCCGAAAGCCTCGGCTCAGTTTCTGCTGGAGAGCTCCTGTCTAGACACGTGTTTTCCCACTTCTAAATTCTGCCCACCGTCCTCATTCAGAATGTTCAGCAGGAGAATAAATGGGGAGATCGTCTCTGATTTCCCGAAGCCTCTGCCAACGGAGCTCCAGCTATTTCTGTTCCACCCTTGGCCTGAACCTGGTGTCAGCGGCTGGCATTCAGGAGGTAAGGCAGATCTCTGGGCTGCCTATGGGCTTGAAGAGGAAGCTACCCCTGACTGAGCAGAGTTTGGAAAACCCCCAGCTGTTAAACTGAGCACCACACATGTTCGGATGGCATGGCCTCTGAGTTGAATCAGGCATTGATCAATGGAGCCTGGCTGTGTCCAGCCTTCCAAAGCCTAATGAAGATGTCCTACTGGTCTTATCCATCATCCTTAACGCAGTTAACTCTGTGTCTCAGGTCTCCTCTGCTGCCGGCAAAGAGATGCTCTTACTGCTAATATGATAAGATGGTATTAATAATTTATAACTGACAGTCTTCCTAATGGTCACGGAAACACTTTGCCCAGACACTCAAGCTTCACTCCTGCGACACCTTTGAAGCCAATATCGGGCTCACTGAGCAGGGCCGCAGCTGTCGAACAGGAAGCGAAGACAGATTGAAGGTGGGCCGGCCGATGGCAAACCATCAGACCCTTCTACAGAGGGTTCGAAAATGAGGTTGCCCAGGGTGTTTCCTCGTCTTTTGCCCTGTGCTGTGTCTGGCAGCAGTCTTACAGATCACCTCAAAAACAGTTATTACCCCCAAGACCCTCGAGTCTCCAGAGTATGTAGAACAGAGAGGGAGTTCAACACCCCGGATATAAAAAGGATAATTCAAGCCTATTGGTAGCATGGATGTAGTGGGATTTGATACATTTAAATAAATGGGAAAAAAAAAAATACTGTAAATTAAAGCAAAAAATATGTTTTACTTCAACCAATGAGGAATTCAGAATTCTTTAATAGTGGAATGGATAAACATTTAAAGAATGCACAAAAAATTACATTTTGTGTTGAATTTCTTAAGACATTTTGCTGATGTTAACATTAAAGATGGCCGCAGGCCTAAACATGCCAAGCGGCCTATGTCTTCTTGGATATAGTGAGCACTGTTTATGATAGTCTGTAAATACACAGAGAAGACAGATCCCACACGATGTTATGGCCCTTCGGTTTGCTGTCGTTCATTTCCAGTACAGAATTGACACAGCATCGTGTTTCATTAAAGAGCTACGATTATTGGTGGCTATTTGTGTGACAATTAGCTGCATCTGGCAAGAAAAAGGATCCTATTGTTGTGGGAAAGCAAAATATCATCACATTCGAATCAAGCAACTGCAGGGCGTGTGAGGACTCACACCTGTGCCAGCTCTCTGATGTTATTATGGGATGTTTGTAATACACAAAAGGCTCCTGCAGTGTATAGCATGCGCCTGTCCTTTTCTCCGGGTAAGTCAGTCAGACCGTTACGCTCAGCAATATCTCTACCCTGGGGAACCCAGCAGGCTCATTAAATATGGAGTGGCTCCAGGTTTATACAAGCACCTGTGACCGCCAAGTGACACACTCAATATGGCTGCCTGTCTGGGCACTGTGAGGACCCCAGAAGGCTGAGCTCGTGTTGTGCAATGAAATATTAATTTGCATAACGTGTGTGGGCCCCCAGGGACAGCTGAAAAGTCTCCTTACTGCTTGGAAGAGTGACGGCGTCTCCATGACACTCTGGTGGCGGTGTGCAGCGCCCCCTTTGTGCAGAAGATAGTGTCAAATGGTGTAATCTAACACCTCTCAGGGCGGTAAGGAGGTCATGAGGCTCAGCATTCCAGGGTTGTAGGTTCAGGGAAGGCAATGCAGAAGGAGAGGGCAACCTCCTTAGGATCATGGATTTTCACGTCACGGATGACAACCATTCGGCCTCGCAGGGGCAGCCGCTTTGCGGCAAATTGGAACGAATGTCCTACTTATTCAATGGGGCCACAGGCTGACCTGTCAGCAGTGTCCTGGGGCGTCCTGCGGATCTTCTGACTCACTGTCCGGCAGACCCATAAGGGCCCCGCCGTGCGGACTCCACACCTGTGCTCCGATTTAATTACCGCTAGCTAAACAAAACAGCCGGACCATTTGTAACACAATTCTGAGCAGCATAGTGAAATTATAATAGAAATAATTTTATAAGACATTGTGTAGACACTGACATACTTCTTCGGTCTTTCACACATAGTCTGTTTAATTTATTTAATTGCTCTGCAATGAACTGGCATCCCATCCAGGGTATTTCCTTGTCTTTTGCCCTGTGCTGTCTGGGCTTACTGTAAAGTTGTGCTGAATAAGCAATTGGAAGATGGGTGAACTGATGAATAGGTGTATGGATAAAAGTTTTATGAATATAATCATATTTAGCTAGATGTGTAGAAAAATATGCTCATCAAAGAGTGTTTTAAACCTTCTATAGTTAAGACATCACCAGAATCAGGCACCTGCAGCCACAAACACAACACATCTCAGTCGAGAATTCTACACCACGTTGATGAGGCTTTTACTCAAAGAATTACAGGTCCGCACTATCGTCCCGGCACTAGTGCCGCTAACTCACGGTGACGACTTTGGACGGGCCTAGTCAGGGCCAAATTAAACAAACTGGCAGCATCTACAATATAAACAGAGTCCTATTGATCTCCGCTTGCCGGAGGCAAATGCGTCCTACCACCCTTGATACCGTTACATTTGCTCAGAGCCTCCCAGGACGGAAAATCGAGACCCTGAAATCAATTCAAGCCAAGGCTATTTTCATTTATCGTAATCAAAGGCAGATTCATCCGCTGACGGTGTTTCCGAGAGAGCAGCCGGGCCAGCCGTTGAGCCTACAGGACTGCCGACTCTAGGACTTTATTTTGGAAGATTCCCCAGACTAACCAGCAGTATATTGCGGCCATCTCTTCCGAGGTGCTCGCACACAGCCTGTATTGTTCAAAGGGTTGATGTCAAGACATATCTATCATGTTTCTTACCGTTTACAGTAATGGAGAAATGATGCTTCCAGACCCACGATTGGAGGGCCTAGGTTGGCCCACGCCGCATTGGATGTTGTCTTGATTCCCATTGGGTTAAATCACTGATTAATGACACAACACTCCCATATATTGTGGACAAGCTACAATTTTGATAGGACTATCTCAGGACTATTCCATACTAACTGGAACACCTTGTACTGTCTGACAACAGAAAAAAAGGTCATCCGCAAGGTCAAATAATCCATTCTAATGTCTACATGCAAGTTTCATTATAACGATATACCACTTAACTACAGGATATTTTGCCGCATTCATGTAAGCAACGGGTAAAACAATATGACAGGTAAACATGCAAACAAACAAACAAATGCATCGCTAATGAGGTCTGATAATGGGTTAAAATTGTCCATTGTGGAGCCTTTAATCCACCGATCTGTATTCCAGCAGTGTGACTCGAAAACTTGATGTACTGTGACTGGTCCCCTCTCTGGTCTCAGACAGAAAGACAGAAGTGCAAGCTCATTACTGATTCATTCAGCCTCGTACGCTACCGTGCCCGAATTCCTAACGAGGGCGCGAGCGTCGTTCTGGGGATAAGTACATTGAAAACAGCACTATAATAGTAATGAGAGGTTGTGGAATGGTCTGGCAGCATTATACACAGCCTAAAGTGGATTTTAGCTGCCTGGTGGGGAACTCTGGCTACAGAAACTGCAGACAAATCTGATATAATGTTGATGTAACCAATTAATATGCATTATGACTCACGGCCAATGAGGGACTGGCATGGTCATATTGGGTGTCCCCTGGGATTGGCTCCAGGCTCGCAGTGACCCTGTGGTCCTGGAAGATAGATGGATGGATGTTTGACGCACGTCCTATTACAGGATACCCAGAGTCGGAGGACTGGTAATCAGTTAATGGTAGTAGAGAGATTAGTGTGGCTGTTGAGAGGTTTGGGTGGAGGCTTCTGGCTGTCTCGCTTAAACAATGTTTAATTAATTAAATGACGTGTGAAACACTGAAGGAGGGGGATCATGCTGGTTAGCTAGCCGACGATCACAGCAGCACAGCCAATTATCCGGCTATTTTTACACACTGCAGGAATCGTCGGGCTCCAACCGTATTGTGGGCGGCCCCCCAAAGGATGGGGAAGGAGAAGCAAACTAGCCGCATCCCACGCAAAATTTGATTGGCCCTGACAGGTCAGACGGCTTGCAATGTGGTGTGAAGCATCTCACCCTGCTATGGCCAATATGGATAAGATGTCTGCTGTTCATTCCATCTGGTTATGTGCTGAGGAACTTAGCAGTTAAAGACGCATTATCGAAATATTTATCATCTTTATTCAGGTTCTGGAGCAGACAGCTAAATAAATGGGCAAAAACCATGTCACTTTTCCTTTCAGGGTCAATTTAGCCTTGCGGTGGACCCTTCACTTTTTGAGCCCACGGTGGTGAAGCAAGACTCTAGGGTCAAAGACAGCTGAGTCAAGGATTCATTCTCCATGATGTCACCAGAAGTGGGCGGGATTAATGTGCAGAGTCAGTCACTGATTGGCTAAGATCACTTCCTAGTGGTTACAGTACAGTATTGCTTCTGAATGGGTTAAACTATAAATGCATATGTTTTTCAGAACTTTTAACAGTCTGTCCTGGATATCGATCCCAGTTTTCTGTATTCCATGCTCACAAATTGGCATGGAAACAAAGAGCAGAACAGATTTGGCTAATATCTATGTCTTAAACACGCCAACATACATGGTGAGAGTGTCTGGGAACACCACAGATGCCACGCCAGTCCATCATAAACGCACAGAGAAAGAGCAACTTTGAGACACCAGTTCCCCTTATCTTTGGACAGCAGGAAGAATCTGAATTGTCCACAGGAAACCTACGCACGTGAGATCAAACTCCACACATGCAAGACCTGGGTCAAAGCCTCGACCCTTGAGATGGTCCACAGTGCCACCTCTGTGTTACACTGGATCACTGATAGTTGATGTAGAATCCTCAATTCTGCCAACAGAATTCACATACTAGTTCATTCCGGGTAGCAACTCGGACATACAGTACATACCATAATTGTTTTGCCTTCGGTTGTAGGAGATCAAAGGCTTATCATGCTACTACTGTCAACTCAATCCTCGGAGTTTTATCAGCAAGCAATATTCTGCTGCTTATATGGTACGTTAGCATTTGACACGCTTGTTCGATACGCCACTGTTTGTGGTCTCCCATTCGCCCAACTGATCTTCTACCCACACACGTTTAAGTTGCTGCATCCCAATGTGTCTTTATCTCCTCTCACTTGTCGCTGAACGTGTGTCTTGCCGTCATGCTCCATGTGTGTTACACTGGATAAGGACCTCTGAATAGAAAGCAGGAATACAAATGAACAAAAACGAGACTTCCATTGAACAGCTACTGTGCCGAATGCCTCTCTTGTTCTATCTCCCTCTGTCGTTCTGCCTTCGGAACGGTCCTGAAACCACGTCAAGATTATGCAACCACGCGGCGATGGAAGATGATGATTAATCCGAAAAGAACAGCCAGCTGCTTGGGCAATGCCAATAGGAGCTTTGTTTCCTTCCCAATTTTGTTTGTGCATCCAAAAGTTCATCACTAGCAAAAGCTGAGATTTAAGGAAACAGGTTTTCAGGAAACTGAACTCGTTGTAGTCTTTGCTGTTAAATGCATTAACGCTGACCTTTACCCTGGTTGTATTGATACTTTTGCATGAATCGCTCACGTTGTTGATTTTGACATTGGCCTCCTAATAGCACTGTACCGTTGCCAACTCTGAGATCAAAGGGTGTCTACCGGGGGGCTTTCCAAAGATGGAAGATGAGGCACCCGCCATTGAGGAGGTCCTCCCAGCATACACATCCACATGAAAGCCACACCTGACCAATCCCATTAAGACAATGGCACTAAACTCAATTAAACCTTTAACCATCTCACAGACGGGGGTTTCGTAGGCACTGGTACAGCCACACTATTGTACCTCACCTTCTCAGAAGGTGTGTGGGATGGCAGGTGACATATTAAATTAAATTTTTAAAATCTTTTGGAAACTTGACCCAAGATAAGAAGCTTGCGTATTCCAGGCCTAGGAGGAGCTCCTGAGAAGTTTTCCTGAATATGATATGCTACCCCAGACCCAGGAGGAACTCCTGAAAAGTTTTCCTGAACTTGTAGGTTACTCCAGACCCAGAAGGAACTCCTGAAAAGTTTTCCTGAACTTGTAGGCTACTCCAGACCCAGGAGGAACCCCTGAAAAGTTTTCCTGAACTTGTAGGCTACTCCAGACCCAGGAGGAACCCCTGAAAAGTTTTCCTGAACATGATAGGCCGCCCCAGACCCAGAATGAACTCCTGAAAAGTTTTCCTGAACTTGTAGGCTACTCCAGACCCAGGAGGAACTCCTGAAAAGTTTTCCTTCAGACCCAGGAAGAGCCCCTAAGATGATTTTCTGAATAAGAACGGTCACTTCACAGTAAGGACAAAATGAGAAGCTTTAATATCCCTAAGGCAAGAATAAAAGCATCCCTTTACTTCAAGATACATTGGTGCAGCACTTCTCACCATTGATTTCCAGACTTCCAAAGCTGTGTAAAGCAATGAAGATAATACCTAATTCTGTTATTTTAAGAGATTATCATGAAGTAACTATATTAGCCCGGTTATTTCTTTATATATGTTTTTTCTTGTGCCCACTGGATTACCTCTCTCTGTCTTTCACTTTAAAATGAAATATTCATCTACCACTTCCTATTGTGGTCATGACCTTAATCATCCCCTGGGGGTGAGCCTGGTTTGATCACGGCCGAGGACCTCGCTCTGAGAAGGGTTTCTGAGTATCTGAATATTAACCGGCCAAAATGTGGACAATCATAGGACTGAATTTCTGGAGAAATGAAATGAATTTCTGCAGGAATAAATCTCTCAATTAATTTGATACTGCATAGATTTAAAAAAATGTACTTACATGCAAGAAATGTTCGAACTTCCTAACCATGTTTTAATGCACATATCATATTTAAGAAGAATGCAGATATTATGAGAAGAAATGGCAATAAAATCCCTGAATACCCTTCAAATACAAGATTCATCTGCTTTGTTTGAAGAGGTGCCCGTGGCATAACGAGGGTTTAAACACAGGGCTGGATTTTGCAGTGATATGCTGTTCAGTCTCATTCAAACTCTGACATAATACAGCCATCTGGCTCTGTAAGTGTGAAGATTAAAGGGAGTATTCAGAACTAATGAGGAGGAGAGAAAACTTTGGGGATAGAGATCAAATATCTTTAATAAGCTCTACGATTCAGGTGCCTTTCCTCTGCCCAGCTGTGGGAACCTCTTTCCCATAACCAGTCCCATTATTATAGGTGACCAGTAAACTGTGAAACGGATTCTGCGGTAGCTAGAGAACTGGAGCCTGCGACAGAAAGTCTGGCTCAGTTCAACGAACTAATCCTAGGAAAATGATGGCGGCTTCTTTATGTACGTATTCGTCTGTATAAACTGGTAAAACTTTCTGCCAAGCTGCTTTGGATAAAAGGGCCGTGTAGCTTCTGATTAATGCAGAAAAAGGATTTTGTAAACCAAAAGATGTTAAAAAAATATACGTCCTCGGAGTATTTCTCCAAAGATTGACTGATGCATCTTTGTTATGGCGGCCCTTGAAAAGCACCTGCTCTCGAGGTATGCAGCAACCTCGAAATAACTGCAAATAAAACCAGCAAAATAAAACGATGACACCGACTGCAGCAACAGACTTGGCAAAAATATACAAAAAAAGTAGGTTTGGTTACACTCAGGATCGCCCTAATAAATATCTCTTAGTTGCTTAATTTGCTTAAATATTTTTGATTAGAGCGTAATGTGCAGCTGTGAATTTTATAGATTGTGCCAAGCAATTCTCAATGTCACTGTGGTTTTGAGGGAAAACGTACGAGTGTATACTTTTGATGTATTGATAATTGATGACTAGCTGGCCAAATTAGGCCAATGGAAAGGGTTGGAATAAAAAAAATCAACGTCATTTTGCTTGTTGCATTGACTGAAATGCCAAACTGAGAACTCGTCACGTTTTTCAAATTCAGCCTTCCACTAGCATATTTTTATTTCGGAACATCGCCCTGGCTTGTTTACTCACTAAAAGTGTTTATCCCCAGGTTGCGTAAACGTGATGTGTGTTACAATGCCGCCTCGATATCGTCAAGGCCCTCAGAGCGCAACCGGAACTTCAAACTGTCGAACACAGCGTCACACTCAGAAAACTGGCAGGAGAAGGCTAACAGGGGCAAGTGGTGAACGGTGGTCCAAGCTGTTGATTGGTTATTTGTCAGAACAGCCGTGATCCAAAACGGAGAGATGGCAGCCAGCCACTAAACAACAATTTTGAGGATTATTTGTTTGCTTCCCCCAGAACACAAGTACCCCAAATAAAGGTTCCTACCCACACGCCTGACATAATGTTACAGATGTAAATCACTTATCACCTCTGTACAGCTATAGTGGAGAATGATAAGTGTCTACTGGAACACAGCACTTCTGCACTTCCTGTTTGACTTACGATACTATCCAATCAGAATAATTCTTTCTATTTCCATTGCAATACGTAGCACAGATGGGGGTGGGGGGTGGGGATGTAGAGTCAGGGGGTAATTAAGTTCACCTAAACCAGCCCCCCCTTCCTTGTGTGGGTTGGATCTGAAAAGGATCAATATTCACCAGAGGCGATAGCAGAATACGTTTAATGGAACTGTAGTCTTGGACTGCCCAGTTCCAATACCATCTGGCCTTGGTGACTGACCTGCAATATGTCTAGCATGAAAAGCTGACAGGAGCATTAGTAACGAAGACCAGACTGAAAGGCCATGTTGTCATCAGGGAACTGGCAGAAACAGGACTCGATACACAAGGATCCGTCGGGAAGAATCGACCTGATCACCCCAAATACAAACAGCCATGTTTCACCTCCTGTCCTGGATATATAAAGCATCCACGTCTGCCATTTGCCATCATGTTCTCCTGCTAGCTGGCTGTGATGCTGCCATGTGATCCCACGCTTTTTACAGCTCTAGAACACCTATCCCTGCAGTCTCTCTCCTCTCCGGTCTCTCCAAGAGCACTTTGCACTTTCTGACCCACAGAATCAGGGGCAAAATCCATAAATGAAGCTTGACCCTCCCTTAAATGGCAGTGCCTCGGTGGGGTCTGACAATATGAAACATTTTACTTCCCTTTTCGGCTGCTGAGCTGGTATTCCAGTGTGTCTCCGGACTTCTCGAGGATGAGCAGCAGTCATATCCCGCAGAGCGATCTGTGTCACAGTCAGTCATGTCCAGCAAGACAGTCTTGTCTAGCAAACCACATCTAAGAACCCGTCACGTCAATCGCTGATCTCATCCCTGTCTTTCACACACGCAAGGTTTATGTTTTCACTGGCTGGCCCAGTGCTGAGCCTGGCTCTCGGAACGCCAGTTGTCAAAACTGACTGAGGCGACCTTGTCATGTGGTGTTCTGGTATGACAGCACGACAACTCGCTTAACGTCACTTAAAAACATTCGGTGCCTCTTTCGACGTCTCTGTTTTTTTATGCTTCTTTTAGGTTGAAGGCTTCCTTGTGCTGTTTCTGCTGTCACAATAAAACACAGACAGACATAAAATCCTCTGACTGGTGCCAGAATCCCTCACTGAAGAGTTCCATGCTATGAGTAACCCCTTATATTGGGGGATACAAATGAACTGCGGTGGATAAAGAGGGATGAAGGTGTACTTCTCAGTTGGACAAGAGAGACTCTGTGGGTCAGAGCAATCTGCTCGCTCCAGTCTACTGGAAAGGTCAAGTCATTTACTGCCAGACTACAGGCACCTCTGTCTCTGCTATAGAGACCCATTAACAGAGGAGCAAGCTTTCTGAGTCCGTGGCATTTGGAGGCATGCAATAAGAAGCTTTACCAAGTGGCAAACCGCAATCTCGACCATGCTTGAGTGAAGGTTCATCCAACCGTTTTCTTTCCGTCTTTTGAGAGGCTATGCCGCGTCTTCAGGTCAGAACCAATACAACAAAGGGGACTTTGGAAAATGGACCTGTATCTTGGGGGGAGGCGGGAGGATGGAGGTGGATGAATGACGTGATTTAAAGAAAAAGTGAAACAGAAAGACAGCACGGGCGTTTGGGACAGGCATGCTTGACCAAGTCCGGAAGGTGAGCCACTCATGTAAATTTAACAGCCAAGACATGAATCACATGACAGGAAGTCTGCTCCAAATGTGTTGTGTGACCTGGTCCACCCTTTTGGAATAGACAGTAGCTTCACCCCCCTCACATATGTATGTGTGGCACCACATAACCTCACCTCAACGTGCTTTCAAACACCACCTACCAGCCTTTGGTCTGCCCACTACAGTCTTTCAAGTAGAAAGCTCCTTCCAGAAGATTCCCATCTAGTCTGACTTGCAGACAAGGCCTGGAAGTTTAAGAGCGATAAATAGGGCTGAATCTTTCACCTTCTAACCACAGCCTTGTCACTATTCAGGCAAACTATTGCCAGATAAACCGCCTGACAAAGAAATTGATTTTACAGTAACAAACACGGAATTGTCTTCTTCGGAGCTATTAGTCAGGTCGTTGGACAAAGTGAAGCATAATGATGTCCAAACCGCCAATGGCTGTGTGATAATCAAGTTTCACTGCACCCTGGAACCAGCTTGATAGCTAATTAAAGCCACAAATCAGTGGCTCATTCATAAAGCTGTGTTTATTCCTACAGCCCGTCTATAGACAGATGTTCAATCAAAGCCTCGGGGTGCCATGTGACTGCAGGACATTACATCATACCTAGAAAGGCAATGACTGAAAAAATAACTCAAGGAGGAAGGGACTGCACTTTCGGAAAAGCATCTGTCACTGCAAAAATGTAAGTCAGGGCTAAAAATTGAGCAAAACTCTGCAAGTCAGCAAACGGTTCATTTTTGTAAGTTTTATGGAAGGCATGTCATACAGGTGTTTTTTGGGAGATCGAACTGATACGCTTCGCCCTGGATCTAGACAGGCCCCATTAACGCTGAGTTTAAAATGCTCTGCCTGAAACCAACAGCTCAACAACTTCATTTCCAGCAGTATGCTTGTTATAACGTTTCAGGGTGATGTTTAAGACACCTTGACGGGGACGATTTTTCACTGCCTGAGCTCCACACAGTGATTGTCTGATAAATGTGGGCCACATTTGAAACACGCGACATAAACCAATCACATGTCACGCTTACTGCTACCCCAAAGTTGCAGATCCATAAACAAAGCTGGCTGGAGAAGAGAAGGCGAGACTTTGATTTCTGTTTAACAGAAAGAAAACACCGGGCAGATTTACTGCGCGAGGGTCGTTCATCGACTCTGTCGGGAAACTGGGGACTGCCCAGTGGGGGGAGCCTAATGTGCGAGCCTGTTAAACAATTAGAGCGCATCTCGAAATGGATGGGGGGTTGGGAAGAGACCGGAAAAGAGCCTGGCTTGATAACACGGTGCATTAGAAGTGGTGGATGACTTTGCTTGACCATTGAGGACCCTGCACAGATAAAACGAGATTTGCTCTCTCCACCCATCAGCCGGTTGCGGTCTGCTCTGCACTGGCACTAAGGGCCACAGGGGAAGAGGTTAGTGCAACTTCCTTCAAATCACCTCCAATTTCTGCAAGCCAGCGGCAAAAAGTCTGTCACAGCAGTAGCCTGCTGGCGCATGGTGACAGCCTGTCTTAACGGGATTGGCCTCGCTAAAAGGCTCGCGGGCTTTTCAACCGGATTATTGGCGACATCCTTCCGCGGCCCGGATGGCTTGCGTTACGGCCATCAGCAGTAATGGGAAGAAAATGGAGAAATTCATCTACGGCCTTTGCTGAAAGATTTACGAGTTGCAGTTCACGCCGAGTGACGGAACAATCTACACGGGCAAACTGGCACAAACTGGCAGAAACAGCAGCCATCTTGAACATCTCTAAGGTCAATGGCATGCCGACAATAGACCCAGAGTTTAGCTTGTACATAAGATGCCCATTCTCACTGGGTCCCTCATGTTTGACACTCTCAGGAAACAGTAATTGGTCCATCACCTTTGAGTTTTTGTCGCCAAATCCCAGCCATCATCACGGAGCCTTCCTCTACAGCCACGTGATGACTCCCTCACCCTCAACGAACACCTCAAAAAAACATTCAGGTTCATGTCAGTTCTTCTCGTTCCTGAAGTAGACGTGGCTTAGTGGTGACAGATGAAACACAACTCACCAGGTTAGGGCAAATCCTTCGTGCGGTTCATTTAAACTGACTCGACAGGTGGAAAAAATTCAAATCAAAACACACCTTTGGGAATTCAACTCCCAAGAAACGAGCCAGATTCTAACAGGCTTTAAAATTACTGAAATCTTTCAAAACATTTAATAATCTCTGTTCCTCACAATCTTACTCCATCCATTTAAACTGCAAACTACAAATCAGTCCTCATGTTTTAATAATAAAAACGGATGCATTATCTGTCCCCCTACGACTGATAACTTCAAAATTAAGTTACAAGGAGATGTGGCTGTTACCGCTAATCTGCATATGGTAATTAGTTATCGCAGCGAGGAGTGAAGGGACTGCAGCGTAAAAACATGAGTTAATGGGGGCTTATGCAAATCATGCAACTGTTTATCCCAGATCCCACTAAACATTGTAGAACTGGATGTGATGAAAACCGTACCCTTCCCTGTTGGTTCGAAATACAAAAATAAACTCAGTAAGTACAGAACAATAAAATATTGAAGACATGCTGAAAATAAAGGTAGGAAAAAGAACTTTACAGCCAATGCAAAACTTTGAGAGTTTAATAAGCAGTGGATTGCTTTATATTGTAGATTTCTTTTTAAGAATGTAGATGCCGACTCGGTCTTCCGGACGATGGACATACGCACAGGACCTGGGAACTGGAGAATGGAGAGGGGAAGTATCGGCATGCTCGGGACATAACAGGTAGGCAGACCGAGCTGTAAACGAGATAACTGTTTTGTTGTCTAATTATACCGAACAAATCAGGAAACCACTGGAAAGTCACGCTGTTGTTCCATCTCTCTCTCTCTCACACACACACACACACACACACACACACACACACACACACACACACAGGCAACCGACTCCACACAATTAATATCTGATTGTCAGAGAGTAGAGAGGCTTGTTCCCCGTCCCTTGTCCCATCCCACAAACATACACACCCTTCCTGAGTCTCCCAGATGACTACAGTGTGATTAAATTCAAACTCGGGGTCTACCTTATAGTGACATTATTTTGTGGAGAGATCATGTGAATGTTTGCATTCTCTATTCTGATGTCACCAATCCCCGTGTAACCCAGAGCCGCCTGTATTATAATATAACCCCCAGCCTGTAGCTTTATCCAAAGAAGGAAGTCAAATCTGTCTTATCTCAGCCACAGGAGATTCCAAAGCACAGGAAATGCCATATTGTGCATTCCGCATGTCAGATTTAACCGAAGCTGTCAATAGAGAAGAACACCAGGAAATCTGGAATGTTCCCCATCGCTATTTGATCTGTCGGTCTGTCAGGATCGCTGTATGAGGCCCTGGGCTTGCTGCACACTCTGAAAGGTGCTGTTAACCCTTTCCATGTTTCCCAAGATGTCAGTGTGTACCGGTACTCCCCATGTAAGCTGGGCTGGCCCGGTCAATACTGCATCTCCAAGCCACTTTAAGGATTTAAAAGCTGAATAACGCAATAATTCCGCTTGGCACACGGAGAAATGGCAGTAAAATTCCTGCACATAGCGTGGCCATTTGCTTCCTTCTCTAAGGCTGACCCTACAGTTAGTTTTATTCACAAAGAATTGTATTTCATACCATATTATTAATGTGGTAGTAATGAGTCATTAGTCTTTACTTGGTCTGTGAGCCAACAAACAGCAGATGTAGGTGCAAGCACTGCTTGAATTCTCAGGAAGATGATCTAACAAAGGCAATATACTGCCCTTTGAAAACAAAAGCTATTTTTCAAAAAATCATACTTGTGTTTCACTTTACTAGACACATCGATATTTAACCTTGTCGTGTACTTGTTCGAGCAGTGAAACCTCAGCTGGGATTCGAAGTGTTAAATCTCACCATGCTAATCCTCAGCCAGATCAACAAACCTGACACTTGGCATCCAATATAGTAAAAGACATAGGCGAGGGTCTGTGTGATTCAGTAGCTTGTACTGATCTGGGTACAGCAGACCAATGACCAGTGCTTCCTAAGGGACTCGAGAAGACGTGCAAAATGACAACCCATTGAGAAGATACTGCTGTATGTGTGTTTGTGACAGCTGCCTATTTGCTCAGTGTTGATGCAAAACAGGCTTACCTTCTTAAAAACATTCCAAGGTATAACACAGTACACAGCATGACCCCAGCTACAGCACTTAAATAAAATCTCTGAATAATTGTCAACTGCATTACAATTACTCCGAATTTAAATCTGAACTTTAATGTCTAAATCATTTAAAGGGTGTAACTAGACCATTTTGCTGCAATGTAATATGGGTGTATTTGTCTTCAATTGTCTACACAAAATTAAAATTGAAACCTCTGACCTCCGCTCAAAAATAATTTTGAACAGTACTGAGTAAACAATTTCCCACACTGGTCATTAGGTCAGGGACCCCACTGTGAATTTATTCACCAAACTGCAACTAGAGGGCGTCCTACCAGAAGTTGACCAATATCACCATTGTCAATGTTCCTTGAAATAGGTTTTTTACCCAGGCAGCAGGCAATATTATCTGCAGTGATGATCACACGGTGTGCTGACTCCAGTTCTTGGTGGAGTCATGCTGTTGTACCTTTGAGCAAGATACTCAGTTTGAACTGCTGTACTGCAATATCCAGCTGCGAACAAATCATAAGTCACCTTGGCTAAAAGTGTCAGCCAATAAAAATATTGTAACTCTGACACTTAATTCTCCTCTGTAATTACAACACTCCTTTTTTCCAACAGCTACAATCATTTTACCCACAAATTTAAAAATAAAGTAATTATACATTCATTGTTAAGCAGCAGGAAGGATTTGTTTCCTATTTTAGAGCAAGTGGTGGAATTAAGCTTGTTTATCTGATCAGCTTTTATGTTGGTATTCTGCCTTACATCAGCCTTGTACTCCAGGTTTGATGGTTCCCTGGCGGACAGCTGGGGTGTCCAAGAAACAGGCAAAAACAGTGGATTCCAAAAACATGGCTGCTTCAGCCTCAATGCAAGGGAAACGAGATGGGGGTGGATCTTTTGATGGGGCTATAATGGGGTAGACGCTCAGGAGCCAGAGTTTGGGTGCTTGTTCTGTAGAGCCAAAAAAACTTTACCCAGTCTCATTAAAAGGGTAATAAAACACAACTGAAAGGGCTCCTGTCTCAGCCTTACAAGCTGTCAGAACAGATAGGCTCTGGTTACAAAGGCATTAGATTAACCAAGAACTCAACTGCCCATTAGCGCCGCCCTACTGGCTATTAGGGAAGCTGTGAATCACCCACAGTCCAATGAGATCAGTTAGAGCTGAAGGTCACAGATCAGTCTGCTAAGAGACTTCAGACTGCAATTCTGGCCTTTTCATGTTCTCCAGGGAAACAGGGGAATGGAAACTGGCACTGAGGAAATGAGGAAACAAGACGAAACCACGAAATACAATGGCACAACTGGAAGGCGGAAGGGAAAAACTGAAACACAACATCTGCTTCATGCTGTCAGGCAGACATCAAACACATAAGAAGTGTTAGCACCTTCCAGACGGCTTGTTAGGGATGACGAAGCCTGGGATCCGAGACTTCCATGGGAATGTATCCAGATGCTGGTGGCCTGCAGGACTGCATGGGGGACGTGAGTGTACAGAGGAGACAGTCAAGGGGATCTGCAGAGAGGCCTTCTTAACTGAAGAGACAATTCCAGTAGATCTGAGTTTTTTATGTAATGACGTATATGTTGGAGGTCCCTAATTTTGTATTTTCACCCCACAGCATGATTGGATTTTGACTTGCTGTCGTAATGGATTGGCTCCAGGCCAAGACTGAGGAAGGAGTGCAAGGTTAGACAAGCTGCACAGCCATGGCTTTGTGAATGGCTTCAGAAGCTGGGCAGGTCTTATTGGATCTTTAAAACGCTGTCACGGCCAAGGTGGACCATCGGATCTCAGAGCAGAGCTGCTCTGTTCCATCAGAGAGCGTCACACAGCAAAGGCCAGGGCAACCTGGCTGCGTCTTGCATGCTGTGCAAATCAAGACGCTAATCTGGCGCTGTTTAGCCACTTCCTGTGGATGATGCAGTTTCCTTTTAGCAAAGCCAGAATCTTATTGTTCTACCATTACCCAGGAATCCTTGGAGAAATGCGAAACTCTCTTTTTTTATCCTAACTGCCTGACCGCGCTGTCAGCTCCAGAGCAAAGACCTCATAACAGAGGGCAGCAGAATCCCAGCTCACCAAACTGTGACATCGTACGCAACTGTGTGACTGGGGCTGAGTGTCTAAGCTCTCAGACTTTGTACTCATAGACAGCAGCCTTGGAACTATGTCAGACTTCAGTTTAACGGTCCTTTCTGAAACCCTAACATAAAAATTTTCCAGCTAAGGGTGTCAGTAAGTCAAACATATTTTTTTCCCCTGTCATTTTTATTTATTCCTGTTATTGCATGCAGGTTACCACATTTCACCTTTCAATTCTCGGGCCCCCCCCCCCCCTCCACTCCGCCCCCCCCCCCATCGCCTCCCTCCCTCCCCCACACAATAATCT
>JAACJT020022790.1:0-21796 GCA_009936485.2 Gymnarchus niloticus | reverse complement strand
GTCCCACAGCAGTGTAGCAGTGTATGAATGGTCCCACAGCAGTGTAACAGTGTATGAATGGTCCCACAGCAGTGTAGCAGTGTATGAATGGTCCCACAGCAGTGTAACAGTGTATGAATGGTCCCACAGCAGTGTAGTCACAACGGAATGCTATAGACACCCTTCCGGTTTTTATAAAATGATAGACCATGCTAGGGACAGAGACAGGAAGAGCGGGAATATATCTGCTGTTTCTTTTAGATGAATGACCTCGCTCTCAGCTAATCAGAGGAGCCTCTTCCGTGGGTAAGGCTGTGTATGTTTTTGGGGCTCAGCTGTAATGCTTTCTGATTTTCACATGGATCACCAACAAACTACGCCTGACAGACCAACATTCTGCCCTGCTCACGGAATGTCCCGGAAGGCTATGGTGACGCTACGGATGATAAAAGTCATGATGTAAAGTCAACTGCTCGCCAGCCTCTGTAAGGCTTCGAGAGACGGGCCTGGGAATCTGCAGATAGCCAGCAAACCAAAGCAGGACAGCACAAATGTGACTGACTTTTATGCAAATCTGACGTCATTTTTTTCCAGATCAGCACAGCCATGACCCAGAAGGCAGGGAGCTTAAAACTGGCACTGAATGAGACTCGTTGAAATTCCACTGTTAGTATATTATGGAAAGAATTGCATAGTTAGCTTTTAGCTCACTTTTATTCTGTCTTTTAAGTTTTCCCCAGGAACGGGGGTCTCTAAAATCATTATTTTGTTTGATTTATTTTCAGCGGTATTTTTTACTTTCATCCCCGTCCCTGCTGTTTCTGAAAGCGAATTTTCTATACAGTAATGTACAGGTCATTTAAAGCTCTGCATCCAGCAACACGTGGGTGCAAACGTACCATCGTTTTGTTTCTGAACGTATAAAAACAGCCCATGGAAATCAAAACACTTTTGATCTGTTCCCACGTTGTTTATTTCAAGCTGCATCGCTTGTATAATGATGTCTTGAAAAGGTTTTGATTCAGCCATTACGATTCCTCTTGAGAAGGTCTAATGGCCGTGATTGTAGAGCAGTCTCGCGGTAGTAAAACTAGGGCACAAGGTAAGGGAGGCTGTCTCGCTCACTGCATCCCTTATTTATTCTAAAATGCGTGGAGGTGTGTTTCAGCACCATCACTAAATACTGGCTGCTCTGCCCTGAAAGAACTCATTTTTCCGGTGCGCCAGAGCACTCCGGCGTGCCTGTGGGGGTGTGGGCTTTTTGATTTATTTTTTCTTGTCACCCATCCCCACCACCACCGCCACTAACCTTCCCTCCGAACTGACAGGATTTGGAGGAAAGACACATCTAGTCCCCATGTTAGAGGGAATTCATGATCGCCAAGGTCTGAGGACCACAGCACTTCAATCCAGATATTCTATCACACGCCTCCCCCCTGTACCTCTCCATCCATGCAAATGCAGCCACCCACTCATCCACCTGAAGATTTAATACCAGATTCCCTCACTTACTACTTAGCACACTGACAACAAGAGGCAGGCAGCTCGCCGGAGATCCAAATGCACCGTTTTGGTGCCGGCCAATCCCAGGACACATTTCCCTCATTTACGCGGGGGCTGACTTTCACACGCGGCCTTAGCGTAGCTGCATGGTGACGGCTATTTTTAAATGCCTGGGTCACCCCGTGTCCTAGGCAACGGTGTGTAGCTGGGGATGTGCCATTGGGTGCTCAGTGCAGCCGGGTCCCTCCAGGGAGGACGGGAGGGTGGGGGGATCCTCTCAGAAGGAGAGATTCTGCAGCTGGAGACACAATGCGCAGATCAATTCCTTCCCGGCTGCCTGTAAAGAAGCACCTGCCAGCGCTTAAAATAGGCAAGAAGGCAGCAGTTCACCTCAGATGCCACCGGTTTCTGCTCCTGCCTGCAGCTCCTGCTCCATCCATCTGCATAGTTGACTAGGACCCCAGTTCCGCTGTTTCCCTCCCGCTTGTTGGAGTTTTCCAAGTCACACAGTTATTGTTTTTATTGCTTTTCTGTTAATCCAACACTCATTTTTCCCATTGACATTTCAGATCAAGCAATTTAGTCAAAGGTTCAACAGCAGCAACCATCTTTGGATTTGACTGCATATCCTTCGCCACAATTTGAGCCAGCCCCTTAATATTAACCCCACCTGCACAAAAGTAACCAGCACTGATGAGGGTTTGGTACATTTTCACTTGGGCAATGATTTTATCGAAAATGATTCTAATATGTATTCATTTCTGCAGTCAAATATTTTAATTGGATCATGAAAGCACATTGTCCAAGGGCACCCCAGAAAAGTACTTCCTGATTAATTGCATTATTAGCCAATTTCTTTAACTACTATGCTGTTAGCCAAGCCTCTGTAATCTCTGTTGAGTAAAAGCTCAGTCACACCAAAATATTTCAGTGTACCCGAAAAACGCTCAACACAGGGGACGATGCAGTTTGGTGCGTAAACAAAATATGAGGGAGAGAAAAGCGTTAAAAAAGAGATTATTTCTCAAGAATGGCATATTCAGTTCATTAGGTTTAGGAAAGACATTCATTCCATTAATCTTTGTGCGGGGTGTCGTAATGAAGGCACTGCAAACATGACATCATCAGGATTTTGATGGTGCCATCAGAGTCAGATTGGTACTTGAGGATTGCGGTGTTCTGCTTAACAATATGTCAACCGTGTTGCTCTGCATTTCATTTTGGGCTTCTTGCTGTTTTGAAAGACATCCACCAGCATCACCGCAACCAAATCCGTTCCCAGTCCAACACCACGGTGGAATCTTCAGAGGCAATTCTGGACAGACTGATCTCCAAGCTTATTGGAGGACAGCCAAAACATGACCTGGTGGTGCTGGCCGTACAAAAAAAAAAAACAAAGCATTTGAGAGTAGACATTCACCTTTAGGGACCACGTCATTGTATATCTTATGCTCAGTATTCTCAGTATTACTGGCAAATCATTAAGCTGCAGGGAAAAGTATCCTCTGAATGTAAAAGTGGATGAGACCACACAGCCAGTGTGCATATCTGAGGCTTCACCTGGCCTGTAAGACTTTAAAATGTAAAAAGATGTCACATCTGTACCGAAGCTCCAGGATCCTTAGGTTCAGACCAGCGTGTTGGGTGTGCCCATGTTCTTCATTTCCCTTTATGTTTCCCCATGCACAGTACATCATCTACCAGACTGTCTGAATAGCAAAGGCTAACAGCCGCTGGGACAAAAGGCATTCAAAGCAGAGCTGCTCTGGTCTGTCTTGAGCTGAGCCAATTGCACACTTACTGTTGTGATGGATGTGATGATGATTAGCAGTGCAATTATAGCATCCCTTCCAATTGAAAAATGATAACTCAGAACAGAAACACACCTGCATTGGTTAGTCAGGAAGCATTAACTGGACCAAATAGCATTTTGACATTACTAACTGTATGAGTAACATATGAGACATACAACAGACGATCTTGGTAACACGGTAAACAAATCAGGCTAGGATGCCAAAGGTAATCAAGATGAAGATCATGGGTAAACCACAGAAAACGGAAAATTCTAGAACCATGTCTTTTAAGGATGGGACCAGGGCACTGTCATGCTGTGAAGGCGGCTCTCACATCTAAAATCACTCTAGTAGTACGTCAGGGTGGGGCACAACCCTTACCTTCTAATGAAGGTCTTATAATGAGGCCAGCAAATCCCCCCCCCCCCCCCCCCGACATCATTTAGAATCCCCCTAACCCTTTTTTCGATAGTTCAAAATAAATCAAAGTCAGCCTTTAAAAACTCTACAGAAATTCTAAATATTTGCACATACATTTTCAATACTTTAACCTGTAAATATGATTCAATATCTAAAATGGGAGTCTAGAAGATGAAAGAAAAACAATCCTCGTATACTTTTTATATAGATTTTTTTAGTCTATCGAAAATAAATTTTTAAAACTTGAGGAATGATCGTAATATAACAAAGGAGCAATTTTGCACAGTCACAGATAAGCAGGATTACAGATGCCACATCACAAGCAGCCCTACGGACTGAATCTGCCTTGTTCTGCGGTGTAAGCAGAAACACGTCATGAACATTGCACTTAAATCGGCCAGCAAGAGCAGCGTTTAAAATGCTAGCAAATTGTGTTACATCTGAGAGGGCGGGACATTGTTTGAGCAGACTGCGTTGATGTTACTTAAATACTCATCGGTTAGGGAGGTTCGGAGGCTGTGATTGGTCGAAGGTCCTTGCCAAACCATGTGTTGAGGAGTTAAACTGTAGACTGGCACCTGATGGGGGCTCAGCACCCCTCCCAGATTCCAGACTCTCCATGCTGTTATTCTCCTCCCTGACATTAATGCGGTTGGCTTTCTATTTTGTATACCACACGGTTCAGAACAGAGTCCTCGCTGTTACCCAGGTCCACCGCGTCCCCATACCACATACATTGGTTTACAGTTGGCTCTGACCATTAAATACACTACAGATTGGTGCCTACTTTAACAACATCTCAAATTGTACTCCCAATAACCGACAATAAAAAAAAAATTGGTGAAATGTTCCGGGATACCATGCAACCTTCAGGCTTTACAATGTGAGCGGCCGCAGTGCATTCTGGGAAGTTGAATTATATATAAGGGCTGTGGGGGCTGGTGAATCAATAGCGAATTATTTAGCTGCCACCCAAGGTCTTTCTTTCAGACTAACTCATTTCACTGACTTTTTGCGAGGCAGCAAACGACATTCCGTAGATTTGATGTGATGGGAGCCCATTCACAGCAGTGACAGTGCAGTGAGTCCCAGGCCTGGATTACAAGATGCACTCTTTTCATCTCCCTCTCCACACATAGATTTTTTAGTTTTTTTTTTTGGCTAGAAGAAGTCATTCTCCGTGCCTCTGGGGAGATTTGAAACAGACCAAGTTACCCACGTTCGCAAACGTGCCACGTTTAATATTGAGCCGAAAAAATAGGCTCACTCATCATGTGACTAAAAACAATGAATAATTCATGTTTTGGTAAAAAGCAGGTCTGAAGACTCTGGGGTTTCAGAATGCTCAGGCATAACCCGCCGGTCCAACAGAAGCCCTGGTATATCTGTTTCAGACTTTACACACAATGGGTACATCGCCATTATGACAGCCCCACCCTCAGCTCGTCATCGTTCTTAGGAATCACATCACCTGACTTAAAGCGTTCACACAAAATGTAGACAAGAGCTGAGAATAAAAGGAGCAGACCTCCAGCATGCCTACACGGACCCCCAGGGTCTCACATCTCTTCTATTTCATCCATGGATCATTAATCTGAGTTTCCGTGACTAGTTAATTAGTAGAATCAGGTATGCGCGTAGTGAGGGGGAAGAACGTTTCAGACTGCCTGGGCAGAGCGGAGGGTTTCAGAAACAGGACTATTCATTTCCCTCCTCCCTGCCCCACAAGGCTTTTCATGAGAAAACGCCCTTTGCCACCTTGTGGCTTTATTAACCAACTGCTGGTTTGTGTGAGAAAAATTTGCTAAGCATTAAAACACCCACGCTTACCAGAGGGGTACGGGGGTAGCAAGTCTGCTAGCAGTAATCCAAATACGTTTGCTGCATGTTCGCAGGTCAAATAAACAAGCAAAATGTGTATTAATTACTCGGAGAGCGGTGGGTTATATGGTAATGTAGCTATGGGGGAAGGTGAGGATATTCCTTCCCCAGACTTTGTGCAGAATGGAAGCCAAGACAGAGGAAAAATAAACAGTAAAAGATATCAACAACCTAACGATGGCAGACCTTCATAAAAAGGTCTGAGAATGTCATCGACCCACATGGATTGGGAGATGATAGAAGGATTCAGTGAGAGCTGTTGGATTTCAGAGCAAATTTAAGTGTAACAGCAGTGGAGGTTTGAAACAAAATGAAGAGGGCATGTGGGTGAGCTGGGGAACGTGTGGCTTTCTGACTCTGAACAGCCTTCTACATCTTAAAGGGTTTATTGCTCTCCTGAAAGGTAGAGCTTTTAACTATCTGTATAACTGAAGCAGCTGTGTGCTTCAGACAGTATCAGTCAAGGTGATAAATCTGACGGGAAGCCCAGGTTGTGGTGCTCAATAACTCTTTCGTTTGTAGCTTCTCTGTATACCACATTATATGTTCACAACTTCCAACTTTGCTGAGCAGGCCATGTGAGCCACAAAGATTGTAAGTATGGGAGGTGTAGGATTATTGTTAAGCATTCACTGATCAACAGTCAAGAGGCAGCTCCTTATTCAGAATTAAAGATCACATTGGATGCAATGCTTGGAAGAGTGAACATTTTGTCTCCTTAAGCATGGTTAAAAGGGCAGCTGTTTTCTCCAGGTCAGCTGGAGGACATCCCAGCTGATGATAAAGGGTGGACATCTCAATCAGGTTTGTAGCCAGGCACCTGCATACTGGGCAGCTTGATGCCAAATGTTGGAGTTACTTTTCTCCTGCATGTTTTACTTGAACTTTTTGGAGTGAGGGCATCTGTTATGTCAAACGCAGAGCTTTTCAGTAAGATGTTGTGTTGATGAATTCTCAAGGCCTTGGGGTACTTCTCCTTCTATGTCCCACTCCCCCCCCCCCCCCCAAGTGGGGTCTGTGCTTTCTTCTCACTTGTTGGGCTTCGTTGAGCAGACTAGCATGACTGGAGGAGACCGACGTTTGCTTAATCCCACCCACAGCTGGTGGGCACCCAGCCCATAGAGCCATAGAAGACACAGCGGCAGACCTGTTGATCCACTCAACATAACAGTGTTCAGCAGGGCTCGAACTCCAGGCTTCTGGGGTGCAGCAATCTTCAGTTTAGCAGGGAAGGGCAAGCCTGTCCAATCTGTGCTAAAAGCCGCATTTAATACAAAACAGTGTTGATTTTGCATCAAACAAAGCCACTCGCGTTTCCCTGACCAGCTCTGTAACGGAGATGAAAGAAGCCTTTTCGACTTTGCGATCTTTTCGACTTTGCAAGCCAGGAAAACAAATGGTTACAAAAGACGCAGCGTAACCAGTTATTACACCAAATCCGACAACCAGAAATCCTCTTTTTTTGGCCCTTAATTGAATTGTGGTTTTTAATTTGCATTACAGTAAGGTCATCGTTTAATTCTTGATAACAAATTAATTTCTTTTATCACACCTAATTTTTCGTACAGGAATCATACATCAAAGAGGACCTAAATTGTTTAACGTTGAGAACTGAAGAAATTCTTAAATTGCAACAGTGAAATTACCATTAGCAGGCTATACCGTTGCTGCTTGTCATTCTTTGAAGGGTATGTAATTAATTGTGACAGCATGGCTCTGGGTCACTCTGGAAACTGATTAAACCATCACAAGGGGCTGATTTGGCATCTGCAGTTTTCTGAACATCGTGGAATATTTTGACTTCCGATTCTTCTCTCAGCACAAAGGAAAACGACACGCCATCTAGGAATCATTTCCTTACGTAAATACCTATTAAAGTCAGTGCAACAAACTGGCTCATCAAAAGGTATTACAGGGAAGCCACTCGGCTGTGATTCCATAAAAGGCCACTCCTGTAGCAATCAGGCAGTTTTACATCTGTTATGAGCAGAAGAGATAAGAAAAGACTTTATTTGTTATGGCGCTGTTTGGCTCCTCTGCTTCTCATATCTTATCGCACTCGCACCACGTGTCCTCCTCCTCCGTCACCTTTCACGGCCACGTTGTAAGTTAGAGGAGAATCTCTTCGCATGGCTTTCATGTCATGGAGAAAGAAACCTGGAGCTGGTAGACACCTCCTGTGTTCGATCTGTGATTACGAACACTCGTGTACCGTGGATCCCGTCATAATGCAACTGTATATATGCTTCATGGTGCTGTACGTGATCTGTGAACAGAGCTGAAGGATGTGCTAATGTGGTCAGTGAGCTGGGAAGAAAGCCCAGGTGCCTCACTTCTTACAACCACTTCCTAATCCAATGAGTTTTACTCCCAGCAGCTTGTAAAATGCCTTTTTAAACTGCTGTATATTTTAGTAGAGTGATTTAGGTCAGGCAACAGGTTCCATTTAGAAGTCTGTTTCTTTATAACATAACTGCTTTATGAGTGCAGTCTCTCTTCTCCTTTTGGCATTAAAATCTGCAGGTTTCCATTAGTCAAATCCCTCCCCCCCCCATTTCCCAGCTGGTTCAGCACCCCTCTCATTCCCCCAACACTGTTGAACACCTCCAGCAGAATCCTCAGAAAGCTGGCCCCACTGCCCCACTGATTACTCAAGTGCTAATTGCTAATTACAAAACCCAGTGGAGCAGCGATTTGGAAGCTTGGGAGTTCAGTCATGCAAAGAAGACTGTGAGTCCCAGTTTTACCAGTGTACTCTGCAGAATTATCATTTTATTATAATATTATTCATGGTTTTACCAGAGTACTCTGGAATATTATTTATTAAACAGAGTGCCTGTCATTGTCTTAGGCAAAGACATAGACTTTTTACAAGGATAAAACAGGCGTTTATTATTTACTTATCTCATCATTTACTTACTAAATATAAGGGAAAAGAGTCTTGTCTCAGATGGGTTCTAAACAGCAGTGTAGATAGATCATTGGACAAGTTTTTTGGGGGATGGTGCAATTCAGTGAGTTAAGGCTCTGTGACCATCTCTGGAAAGTTGTGGGTTCAAATCCCTTAGCTGGAAGAGTAATCATTTTGTCATTGGGCCTTTAAGCAATGCTTTGGGAACGCTGACAGACCCTGCTCTCTGATCACAGGATTTCCTCGCTTGTACATGGCTTTGGACAAACGTGTCTGCTGATTAAAATTAGGTTTTTAGTGTATGACTAATGTTTTGAGTCCATGTTGAAATGAAACGAAAAGCTCATCATTTTTAAATAAATATGTAAAATCAGTAGTGATGCGTAAGAGAACACGTGGGTTGCCTGTATCACGAATGATGGCTTTGCTTTAGTCTTCCTGTGAGCATTCGGACCTTCACGGTTCCTTGTGGGTCGTGTCGCTGAGTCATGGCAATGGAATCTCAGTTTGTTTGTGCCATCAATCCGAGGACGGTCATTTCATCGCCTTCGTAGGGACTCTTCTGACACAACGTTTCCCAATACGATTTCCCTAACAAGTCACATCAACCAAGCAGCTCTGTCTCAGCAGACTCAGGACTCAGAGGTGGACGGAAGCTCTAGCAGAGAGGAGAAATGTGCCTCTGCTCCTTAGCTGACTTCATTCTCCTTGCCGTTCCGGTTGATCTAATAGGTGAAAGCCTTTTAAAGTCTACAGAAAACAATTCATTGGGGCTTTCAGCCTGATATCACTTTGATCATGTTTTAACCTGGTGTATGCTCTGTTATTTCTGTACTCCTTAGCCCTAGGGCTTACGTTTCAGTGTAAACATCATGTTTAAAATGTGCTATAGTAACAGTCCCATATTCTTCGATTTTTCTGATCACAAACCAACTTTCCAGTAGTTTTTAATCTTCTGACGGGAATATTCTAGCTTTATGGTGGCTGTTTATATTACCATATACATTATATGTATTAGTAGGTGGCGTGGGGGCTGAGTGGTTAGCACATCTGCCTTACAGCAAGGGGGTTCTGGGTTTGATCCTCATGGCCAAGAGGGCCATTTCTGTGTGGAGTTTGCATGTTCCCCCCGTGCCTGCGTGGGTTTCCTCCAGGTGCTCCAGTTTCCTCCCACAATCCAAAGACATGCAGGTTAGGTCAGTTGGCTACTCTAGATTGCCCATGGGTGTGAATATGAGTGTGTATGGTTGTGTTGGCCCTGTGGTGGATTGGCAGCCTGCCCAGGGTGTACCCCACCTCTCACCTGAAGTCAGCTGGGATTGGCTCCAGCTTCCCCGCGACCCTGATGGATGAGCGGTATAGATAATGGAATGATTATATGTATTATCTGAGGCTTGTATGTTGGAACCAGTATGTTCACCCAGCAGAGTTCTGATTAGTGTTATTTCTTTAGCCACTATGCCCCCAGCTGGCCTGGGTTGTGAAATCATCTTTTTTCAGACCGCTGGCTTGCGGAGTGTCCATCGGGATGCTGTCATTGGCTGCAAAAGTCCTGAAGCAGGGGCCCCTTTTAGCTCTTATAGCATTTGGGAATTTGGTGCCTTTGTCCCAAGGTAGTTTCATGCTGCCATTCCCCTGAAAGAATTTGTTTAAATCCAGCTGAATGTAATGAATAAAACAAGCTGATTAATGCCAGCTCAGTGTAAAGCTGCCAGATCCCAGATGGAAGATTACGTGGATCATGTGAGAAAAAGAAAAAATGAAACTCAGTCACGGTCCAGCAAATAATTTGAAATTATATTGTTTTGTCCTCAAAGACAAAGATCACCGATGCAAAAACAATTGTTCAGATAATCACCATATGGATGACACTCTTAATGATGAGTGGTTTTTGGATGACAAGCCCATGCCATAGCTTCTTACCGCCCAGGAGGAAAGCAACCCCACCCCACCTCTTACCAAATTCCAAGGCTGGAATGGCATCGTCCTCTAAATGTGATGGGCAGACTGAAACTCTGTATCCTGCTGATGTCTGTGGACTGGAGCTTTTCTGCTCCCTAATGTTGAATTGGGACACTGTCCATGGTTTTGAATTAGCCAGCGGCTGACGCGGTGCTGAATGGACAGCTCCTACAATGCCTCAGTTCACAGCGCTGAAGCCAAAGGCTGAATATTTCTTTGCATTTACGCATAACATCTACACACTACCATTTAAATCTCAGCTAGCTTTACATAATCTACAACTATTTCAT
This sequence comes from Gymnarchus niloticus, assembly GCA_009936485.2. Classification (NCBI taxonomy): domain Eukaryota; kingdom Metazoa; phylum Chordata; class Actinopteri; order Osteoglossiformes; family Gymnarchidae; genus Gymnarchus; species Gymnarchus niloticus. Next base: position 11,057 of record JAACJT020022790.1, on the reverse strand, counting down.
GGTTCTGTTCTTATACAGCAACACATATGTCAAAGAAAGCCTTGCCATGGCAGATTGTGGTAATGCAGACCTTGATGTGACCTTTTTTTCTGATGAATATTGTATTTCACTGCAGTGCAGCCTGTCTCTCAGTGACAAGGAAGAGAGGTCAAAGTTTACCAGAAATTTCCAGCACCTTCTTTTGTGACCATCTTGCTGTACTGTCTGTGCTCCTGGAACATCCTCGTTCTCAAGAAAGTCCTCCAGTACATTTTCTTTTATTCCCAACTGCAGAACCATGACGGGATCCAAAATCTTGTTAAATGATTTTTTTTTTTTTACAAAAAAGAACAAAATATTTTTTCCTTCTCCTTCCTTTTACTGGAGCCAAATATCAAGCTATTATATATGTGTTTAAGTCTACTGCCAGAGCCTTGAAAAAAATAACACATATTCTAAATAGAGAGAAAAGCAAAACTTTGTTGCTCTCTGATGATGTTCACCAAGAAACAAATTATTTTTCACTGGTTGCCAATTTAAATCCCAGGAGAGTGATTACTGTTATGGCTCACTGAGTCAAAAATGTAAAATTTGTCACTTATAATGAAATTTTCCGATAAATTAAATAAATTGTGACATAGTCAGTTGAACAGGTACAAAATGTGGAAGGTGTTTATTAACAAAGCACGGCTACAAAAAAGGACTGCGTCCCTTTAAGTAAGTCATGAAACTGTCTGACAACACCAAGAGAATGAAACCACAGCCTGCTTTAAGAGATGGAAAAACCACCCCTCCACTCTGGAAGCCGCAAGCTTCTCTTCCTCCTTTCCCTCCTCCGCAGTCTCCCACTCCTATCTCACTTCGCTTCAGCCCATCTCACCCTAATGAATCCAACAAGGGCCAGCTGAGCATCAGGGACCTTGAATTCCCATACTGTCTATTCCAGGTTTATGTCCCTGGGCTTCCCCTCACAATCTATCTGAATATATAAATAAAAAGCAAACAAATAAAACAAGGTAATCAGGCAAAGCTGAATGCAGGCCTGCTAAAAGTAAGAATGTTGAAAGCTTGATTCTATGCCATAATAGCACCAGATGATGCTAGGTTACAGTATCTCAAGCATAAAACACACAGGTATTTCACAAATGTTTTCAATAACGGGCTAATTAAAAAAAATCTTCAAAAATATTTCTCATTATTTCAAGTTTTTTTCCAAAATATATAACGTGTCCTGTATGCGTGTTTTTCTGTGTGTGGATGGATGGATGGATGGATGGATGGAGAATTTTAAAGAGACATTCAGCGTGTTTTTTATTAGGACAGAGATACACATTTCTTCAGTGCCACATCCTCTTGCTGTCTTCGCTTTGATAACTCTCATTAACTTTGCATTCATTAACATTCATCTCATTTCACCATCTCACAGAGGCCCTTGCCTGCTCCTAAGGAATATTGAAGCCCATCATCTTCTGATTCTTCATCAGACATGAGGGAGGGGGCTTTTCTGCCTGAAACAAGTTCATTAATCTGAGTCATCGGCAAGCAGAGAAGAGCCACCTGGTGTCCAGGGGTCTTTGGGGGTCTTGCGTGGCATGACGGACCCTGGAGAATGGTTCCAGGCGCTGTTTTTTGATCATCAGAAACAGAATCCATTTATTTGCCAAGCGCAAAAGGTGCAAGGAATTTGCTAGGTGGTGACATAAACATACAATAAAAAAACTGAAATCAGACTGGATCTTTCTGATGGGCCAGTTAGGCCAAATCGGGTGTGTACAGAACACAGAACACAGAACACACACATCCACTCTGTATGAATACAGAACATTTGCATGTGCTTCACTAAAACACACATTTTTAATCTACCCAGTTCAAGACAGCTTTGCTCAGGGCTTCAGCATGACTCACAAAGGAAGCACCAGCAATGGGGCATGTGTGTTGGCACACGAGCGCGTGCACACGTGAGAGACTTACCTTCTCCAGCGCCAGGTTAATTAAACTCCCTGCGAAAATCACTCAGCCGCAGAGCAGCCCCCGGGAATGCCGTGATTCTCTAGGATGCCCTTTGTCCTCAACAGCGCCAATGATTAAAGGAGAAGGTGGATTATCAAAAGGACAAGTTCTTCTTATGGAGTGCCTTCATTAGAAACTGCAAAAACAAACCAGTCTTAAAAAATGCACACATTAATCTCTGGGCATGCAGAGTGTTTACGCAGAGCGTTCAGGCTAACTTGACACGGGGGCAGCCAGAGTTCTGCAAAGCGAGAGAGCTACCAAACTCATGATGACAGTCGAACTTTTTGGAAAAGTTGAGATTTCTATTAGCTTGTTTAATTAGTTTTCTTACCTCATTTACTTTGCTGTACTCATACCAGAAATCTGATATGCAGGCAGCGTACCGAACCACAGGTTTTTAATTGTATGTGATGTATTAAGTTCATGGAGGTTTTGCTGTTTGGATCCAGGTATCAACCAAATTGTGCAGAGGTGGTAGGGTCAACCCAATCTGTGAATGTCTAAAGGCAAGCTGCAGTGAAGGCATCCATTTGGTCAATATGACTCCTCATTAGTACCAGCACAATAGTTAAAGAGTTAAAGCCATGAAGATGAGCTTGTATGGCCCGGTCCCAGGAAGAACACCAGTGTTGTACCCTAGAACCAGGTACTGTTCATGGATTTTCTATTTGTTTGCGTTGCATCAACACGCCGGGAGCATGCAGATTGTAAGCATAGAACAGTAAATCACTGTGGAAATGAAAAAAAAACACTTCAGCTCTGTGGTGATAAAAACCAGCTCTGTCCGGTCACATTGGTGTGGAGGAAGTGCCTGTTTCTATTTTGATCTGTTCTACTCTAATACCACTTTTCTGAACATTTGTCTGTACAGGGAGCTTGGGAACTGATCAGGGAGAATGTGAGGTGATGGGTGGTAGGTAGATTATTTTGAGGGTCTAAAAGTTTACTGTGATGTAGGAATGTCATAAAATGAGGCCATGTAAACAAATTTCCCATTGTCTGTGGAAAGTGCATTTAAGAGCAGAAACGAGACACTTTTAAGAAACGTCCAGAAGTTCCACCAGAGAGGGACACTGGAATCACCACTTTATTTCCCAAAAATCCATGCCACTGCATGCAGGAGGCTAGCATATCTGCTTCTGGAGGGTATTTACTGCAAGCTGCCCGCTAGCAGATGTCCAGTGCCGGACATCCACCTAAGTATCATACAGGGATGAGCTTGACTTTCACATGCAGTATATTTGCATTTCTTGTCTAGACTAAAGCCTTTATGTGAAGTGACAGTTGTTCCCTGTTTAAGCAGCATAATATTTTACAGAACTGATTCAGATTAATTAGGATCTTGAAGCTCTCACTCTCCATTTGTTCACTGGCTTCAGCCTGACCCACTTGATCTTTAACTAAGTCACTCACCCTCTTGACAGAGACAACGTTAACCACGTTGTGAGCTTTCCTGCTTTCCCCACTCAAACTCAAGTTATTATAGACAAAACACAGAAGAAAATCTATTTACTTGGACTCTGCCTTATAATGAACAGTGGAAAACGGCCTCTGCCTTTGTTCTAGCAGTATTTTTAGATATGGGTGGGTTATTTTGGATCTGAGTATATGTTGGGGGTGATAGAAAGGCAAAAAGGGGCCCAAATGAAAATTATGACATCATGATCAAATATTGGGGCTAGTTCAGCCCTCAGCTGTTGGCCTGCTGAGTTGCTTTTTAATTCACTATGATTCTGCACAAGTCCTTTAAATAAGTATGATCTTTTCATGCTTTCCACAAACCCTCATTTGTTAATTACACTTTTCCGAATAAACATCAGCCCGGATTTCTGTGGTTTCCAATCCTCGGTTTTCTTGTCAAATGTATGATTGTTAACCAAACACATCTCCATGGTCACTGGAATCAGAATCAGAATATCTTTATTGTCATTGTAACGAGTACAACGAAATTAAGTATCAAAAGGAACACTCCAAGTGTAGTTCTGCGTATATACCGATATTTGCTGCTAGTCCTTCTCGACATCCTGAGACGTATAGTAAATCACACAGGAAATCCTCACAGGTCCAGTGTCAGGACGCATTCTGTATCAGTCTTTGACAAAACCTTTCCACTTCCCAGCAGGAGTAGACCTCAATAACAGAATGGATTCTGGCTTCACGTAAGGAAGCAATTTGCGTGTTACTAATAAGTAACTTCTAACTAGCAATTTATATTTCAATCTGACATACAGCTGTGTAAGCAATTAGTACGAATTGGACACTCATTAAAGTTACAAGGCTCCCTCAAGATAACTCGGGCCAATTACTATTAAAATTAATTATTATCCATTACAAATCTATCCATGACTCACCAATTAGAGAGAAATACAGAGAAGTGGTCCTGAGTCACAAATTGCGCACCCCAGAGAAATCAAAAACAGAGAAACAACTGTAATAGTCATGGGTGGAAAGGTTCAGTGTGTTTGTGGTTGAAAGCAAACATAGAAATTCAGTTTTTAAATGAATCATCCTACTGATTAAACACTGCCACATTGTGGGACCCAAGACAGAAAGAAAAACATGGAGGAAGGAAAATGATATTCAACCAAATGTCCATTAAAGAATGATTTGCAAATGCTTTTGTTATTGTATTGACTGTATGTGAGAAAGAAAAATGATTCTCAATTAGCAAATGGGTCAGCAAGTTAGATGTCTGTAGTTGGTAAGGTCTGTAATTGGTTATGTCTGTAGTTGGTAATTGCCAATGTCTAATGCTGGTAATGTTCAGTGTTGGTAATGTCTGGTTGTGGGAGGGATGGGTAAGGGGACAAGGGAACAGTGGGTAAGGAGACAAGGGGAGGGTGGGTAAGGGGACAAGGGGAGGGTGGGTAAGGAAAGAAGGGAACGGTGGGTAAGGGGACAAGGGGACAGGTGGGTAAGGGGACAAGGGAGCGGTGTGTAAGGGGACACAGAAGTGGTGGGCATGCCCTGGGAGCAAGGACACTGCCTCTGCAGCCTGTGGTAATGGAACGCCATGATGACGCGGGAAATCACCCACTGGTGCCCGGATCTCCTCGCTCTGCATCTGCTAGAAGAATGGAGCTCCACTTCCTTCTCAGAACTGAATCCAAATCGCTGCGGACTGGGCTACAGCCGAAAGAAACAAATGGCCTTTGTTGCCATGGCTCCACTGAAACCCAGTGGATTGTCAGAATGGTACTGTTCTTGTCACAGCTATTCTAAAGGAGAGCGGAGCCTTTGCCGGGCTTGTGCCTCGATGGATGGGTCATGCCAAGGAAGGCACCACTGTGAAAGGTGTAATGAATCCCTCGTTGTTTTTCCGGCGATCCCACCATCATGTGTCGCCCTCCTGCGATCGGTTTTCTTGCCTGAGCATATGGGCTTGTGTGGGCTTGTGGTTGAGCAGCACTCAAACCTGCCAAACAGCTACTGAAATTTGAATCAGCTGTCCGTGTCTTTCTGGTCGTCTCGCTCCACCTGCAGCTCGTGGTGCTGTGGCGCTTTGGGACATAGGGGAGGGGAGGGGAGGAGAGGGGAGGGGAGGCGGCGTCTGACTGCCATCTTGAGAGTCAGGTGTCAAGTTTTCACCAACCATCATCCTCATGAATAAGTTCCACCTGTCTGTAGCTGCCTCAGGTCCTCATTGGGTTAAGTAGACATGTTCTGCAACTTTATCACACCATAGAAAGCATGTTTTCTTGGCTGCAGCCTATCGGCCCTGTCTTACTGATATGTTTGAGTCATGTGACATCACCCCATGTCACATGACTCAAATGGCCATCCTAGAATGAAAACAATAGTTTTGTACAGCTAAAAAAGGAATTCTAAAACCGTCTTCCCCTACTGCATTACATTATGCCATAAATACAATTCCTCACACACATGCCAACTTTTCTCCTTGTATAATCCTACTTTCACCCTATGGAAAGATGATGGTGTTATAATAAAGTGGAGTGGCTGAAAATACTACATTTTAAATTCAAGGTTTGTTTTTAGCCTTGCATGAAATGCTTTTAGGCCTAACACAACCTAGCAAGTTTGTTTTTGTGCTTAAATTCAATTTGGCTCTTTCGATGGAAACTTTCTACATATCCCCACCAAGGGAAGGCTGTACAGGATGGTTTAGTACTTGTTTTCAGCCCAGATTTACCGCCAAACAGTACTCAACACAGGTGTGAGTACATTCACATGCCCAGTGGGTTTACACTCTTTTTCTTAGAGTCATACTCTGAAGCTCGACTGAATGCTGTATTTAAAAGCCATAGACTGACAGCTCCTGAACCTCCCCGGGGAATTGCTAGCACTTCCATAAACTGGAGACGAAGGAGTTCTTCACAGAGTTCAAATGATCAGAAGATCCTGAAGCCATGGCGACAAGAGCAGAGGACCACCCATCATTGTCCTGCAGAGAGGCAGGTCCCCTAGCCAACAAGCTCATCCAAAATAACTACAACCCCAAATCCCAAGGGAGCAGAACCCTGTTACAGCTTCAGCTTCAACCGTCCCCATGCCGTCCCTTAGACTGCTGACGATCTCACAGGCAGATATCGCACACATACACCACCACAAGAAACACTTCCAGGAAATAAGTTTCGCTGCTAACATAAAATATTATAGCACCAGGAGAACTATACCTACGTGGCCCAGGAATGGGAGAATGGCCTGGAGACCTCCCGTGGATGCGGCATTGGAGACAAAATGTAGAGAGGAAGCGAAAGAAGAGTCATTTCATCTTTAGCACAAGGAGAACATACAGGAAAACAAAAGGAGAAGGAGTCTGAGAGTGGGCGGGATGCAAAGGGGGGGCGTGTCCTTCAGCATCAGGGTCATCTTTCTAACCCCTTTGTTTGTATCTCTTCTACCTGTTCCCGTGGTTTTGTTTGCCGTCCTCCGAGAGAAAGTCCACCAGGTTTAGGAGTATTGAGGCTGCTGGCCTGATGTAGATGATCTGAGTGTCACCGGATGCTCTGTAGGTTTGGCAGGTATCACTACACGCCTTCAGCCTCCGGTATCAAAGTGATACCTACAACTTCTACAAGAGGCTGTACCCTGTCTGCAAATGTCTCCCTCACCTGTTTATTTATTTTCTCCAAACTGCCGGGTTTTTCCAGCCTCTCACGGTACAGGAAGATCCAGCTGGCGTTCCGGTAGCCCCGCCCACCCCGTTTCTAAGGAACGCCGGCGTTTAGCCGACCCGTCCCAGGGCGCAGCAGGGCGTCCGCTCCGCGTTCATTCATGCGTGTCTCTTGCCCGCGTGCCGCTCTTTGGGATGATTTAATTAGCGAGCAGGGGAGGGGAGGAGGCGAACGCCACGCGCTGAGACCGGAAACCCGAGCATGACGCGGCGACGTGGTTCTGGAGGGGAAGCACGGGGGGCGCCGTGGGGCTGCTCCTGGATTAAGATGGCTATTTTTAGCCGAGAAACCGTGCTGAGCCTCCTGCAGGAGGAGTTTCACATCTGAATGCAGGTCATTTCAGACGATAGGAAATCTTCCGAAAAAAATCCAAAATCTGAGCTGGACCGTTTACCGTAATGGCTGATGTTCCTCTTACTGCCTGTCATTTGGAAATGATCACTCCCTGCTGAATTATAACGACAGGGCTCCACAAGGTTTAAATGAATCAAGCTGGGATTAATGTCTTGTAAGGAAACAGAAGCATGTCCTCCTTTGTGGTTAGTGATGAGATTATACATTTTCTGGAGGCTTCTCCAGGTTACCTCACATGACCATGGGTCCGTGTGGAGTATTGGATAGGCTGTTATGGAAAACCAATGGGCAATATGTCCATCCAGAGTACATGCTATGGGAAATTTAGACACTCCTTCACCTAATTTGCATGTCTTATCGGAGTACAGGACGAAACCCTTGAAAACATGGGGATAGAATGAAAACTCCGAACACTGAGGGCTGGGATTGTAGTCCTGGCAGTGAGAGGTAGCTGTATTACACACTGAGGCACCACATGACTCCACAGATAATATTTCTATTTGCTTTTCATATTTAGACTTGTGAAAAGCAAGATACTGCACAATGTGTTTCTGTGTGTGTGTCTGTCTGTCTGTTTTTAACTTGTAATCACGTTAAATGTTTTGAGGCTATCCATAACAACCATGGATCATTCTGGCCCTCCTGCTGAAGTGCCTTCTTGTAATTTATCAGCGTAAGAATGTTTTTGGTAAAGAAAAAGTAGATATAAACAGTGCCTTGTATTTCATTTGACAGGATGGTATGTATGGACTTTCTGGCAGTTTGTGTAAAGGTAATTTTCCACACTTCCATGCCGCATGACACCAGCCGTATCATTTGTGGATTTTTATATCAACTAAAATTATTCTTTTTTAATAAATTTTTGGCATGCACTAAAATAAGATGGCAGCTTTGAAATAAGAATGGTGTGTAGCATCTAAGAACTCAACTTCCCACAAGGCCACAATACAACCTATGTCATCTGACCAGGCAACATCTACCTGGTCAGGTAGGAAACAGACTTTTACCACAGTGTTCCATTCCTGGCTGGCTCTTTCTCTGCCCCCTCCCTATTTAATACCAACATAAATCTACTTTTAGGTCTGGTTTTTAATCAACTGAATTGCTTTTAGACCTAATCATTTCTTCTTCTGTCAAAAAACACAGCCCTTACGCCTGATGTTTGACAAAGTCACCCTTATCTTAGTGACTCAATGGGTTCCCCCCCAGGTGCAGTTGTTTCCTCTTTTATGATGTACCTGAACCCAAACACGAGGCAAACCTGCCTTTGCCTCTCGGAGGTGTTGTCTCTCTGATTTAGCCATGTTGGGTTTGATATGATATCCCGGGATGCAGCAGATTTTACTCATAGTACTGGTCAGGCTTTCCCAGGCTGACGTACCACAGTCCGTGTAGTGATCTGATGAATTGTAATAAGCATACGTCACGTGGGTGTCAGCCATCAGTGATGGAGGTTAACCACTCTCTGGTTAACATGCATTGAGAATGAAGAGGTGGTGAGTATTTGGGCTAAAGATCCAAACAAAATGGCTTCCCTGCCCTTTGCAAAAGCAGACACAGTTCTGTGCTGCTGTATTGCTTCAACTGAGGACTTGAGCCCTTGAGCTGACAAGAAAATGAATTTAAAGATTTTGGTTTTTTCTTGTCTCTTCCAGAAAGTTGCAAGAGAACAGTGTGAGTAATTCTTTTCAATGCCAAATGCAGATAAGAATTTTATGAGCATGGGTTTTGATTTGAGCTGAACCAGGTAAGACCAGCAGACGAATGCAAAGTGATATCAACGTTACAGTATTGCTGATGATGCAACCACTCTGTAGAAAATCTACTTGTCGTTGTTGTATCATTGTCAGACGTGAAGGACATTATAGTTGTGTGTCAAGCAAGTTGTTTGTACCACCCATTATTAACACCTCAAGGTTTCTGCAGTGTCACCCAAACACTTGCAGACATCTGTTGGTCTGTAGATTTACAAATTAATCGAGGAACATTCTGGCACAGTGGTCCAGTTTCTCAGCCTCTAGAATACAGTTCTTGGCATGACCCACACAAAAGGCAAACGTTTCTTTCATTGGACGTGTGGTTTTTGTCCGCTCAATAAGCAAATGAGATCCATAGAAAATTGAGCTCTGCTTCAAGGCACAAAGCCTCTGTCCTGGTATTAAAATTCACTTGAGAAATATGGAGACATTCCCATCCCGTTCACTTCTGAAGAAACTCCCTGAAGGAAGTGCTCCCCCCTCCACTGGCTCATTCCATTTTCATTCATAAATTTTACATTCCACACTCTACACGTATGATAAATGACTTTCTTTTTTGATTCCTCTTGTTAAAGGAACATCTCAAAAGGAATCCTGTTACATGAGAAGCTTAGAATTGCATATTCACTCCCAAGGATTTACAATCTCACCCCCATACCCGCATACACTTCTTGCCATCTTCTGACACACCAAAGAAATGTCCCGTTGCCCCACCTTAACCTATGTTTGTTCTCACTAATGAAAATTACAAAATTGTAACTTAATGGGACAGTGATCTTCCTGTTTTCTCATAGTGCAATATGTAAACAGTGAGGGTATTGAAATCATCCTCAAAGTTTTTATCTGGAAATATTTCTTATTACATCCCATCTAGTATGTACTCCAGCCTTGTGCACTGTACTGCCTGGGATAGGGTCCATGCCCCCCAAGACCATAACCAGGATAAGCAGTTAGGAGATGAATGGACATTCCTTATTATTCCAGATTTAATAGTCCATGCTGATTGCTTTAATGCCTTCTGGTTTTATGTGAGCCAAAAAGTTTGTGTGCCTCACAGGGGTAAAATAACCAGGGACTCGAAACGGAAGTACGTCAGCAGAGTGGTCATCACATGAGCACCACTTTGCCTGGCTGGTTGCTGTACGTCCAGTGATGTTCAGCTGTCCGTGTGCCAGTCGGCATCCTTGGCTAAAAGCTCATAATTGCAGGATTTTGCTGCCTGCTCAGGTGTCATCCGTGGACCGGCTGCTTGTTTGAAACCATTGCAGTAGATCAGCGAGAACTGCAGTTGTTCCATTTTAGATATCAGCTCTGGAAAATAAGTGCATACATGTGTGATGTGAAGCTTGTGTAAGAAATGTGTCAGAACACTATGTTGTTCTAACCTTTCTATCTGGTTTACAGAAATAATGGATTTGGTGCAATGCAACAATGCATCGGCTCATGTACTGCAACATACACCCTACATAAATTCCTCGAGACACTTGCTTCAGAAGTAATGCCAGCTTCTTTTAAGCTGCTTATCTGTGACGACGTTTCCCAAAATTGCATTCGGCTTGTGAACGTGGAATCTGAGCTGATGTCTAAACAAATATTTTATCCGCACACCTCCCATTTCCATCGTGTGTTTTGTGCTCTCCATATTTCTTCATGGTAATCATCACCACTATTGTACTGTTGTTTAGAACTTGTTTAACACATACAGTGGTGCTTGAAAGTTTGTGAACCCTTTAAAATTTTCCATATTTTTATATGAATGTGACCTAAAACATCATCTGATTTTCAAACAAGTCCTAAAAGTAGATGAAGAAAACCTAGT
>JAACJT020022789.1:0-30882 GCA_009936485.2 Gymnarchus niloticus | reverse complement strand
AAAGCACCAGCAATGAAAGACAACCACGATCTGAGGCCATGAGTAGGTCATTAGTTACTTTCACTAGTGCAGTTTCCATGCTGTGATATTGTCTGAATAAGGTCTGGAAGTTTCTGAATTTCTTTAACTATTGTTTTTTTAAAGATATTATTATAGATTCACATGACAAGGCAGAATTGTGCTGCATCTACCCTGCTGATGACATATCTTTGATGACTTATGCATTGCATTGTATTTCACAATAGCATCTCACAAAAAGAAGAGAAGTTAACCTGGACAAGCTAAACAGACCCATAATAAATCAACCACTCTGTCACTCGTTTATGGGTCAACCATAATGTAGAAAATAGACAAAACAAGTTGAAAAAAGAACAGCAGAAAATGTCTTTCTCATTTAGCATTTGTGATGCCATGTGAGAAAGTTGGTCAGTCTTTCTATATTTTAATTTTTTAGTACTATTTATTAATGCATAAATAGTAATTTGTTTCATTTCATTTCCTGTTCTTCACATTAGAAATGATTTTAAGTGTCATTCAGGAGTGAAAATTTTCAACAACTAGTTAAATCCAACTCATTGACTGATATAAATTACATGCTTTGTAAAATTGATAAATTATTCAACAGCATTATCGAAACGGCAATACCTAATGTCAGAATTAGTGGGTAGATTTCTTATTACAGTTGACACAAAAGTTGAAAATAAAATGTGTTCAACACAATATCATTTGAAGGCATAAGAAAAGTATTGATTAGAAAAGATTTTCACCCAGGCTGTATCAAGTAATTTACCTTTGTGTAGTTTTCAATAAACAGCTAAATAATTGGCTCTACTGTGCTCTGCCACAGTTGTTTTAATCTGTTTCCCAGAGGTCCTGCAGCATATAAATCGATTGCATTTGAAACCAAGAGCATGCGGATGCCATGGCTGTAGTCTCAGACCTTCTGTGGAAGCCTTTCAAGATGAAGTCAGAAGATATTCACAGGAAGGAGTTCTAAAGACACATCTTAAGCCTTTGAATCAAGGGCAATTTATTTTAGTAAGATTCAGACTATGGAATGAAATAGTTGTCTTAAAAATGAAAAATGGGACTACCTACAGTACCACTGATTCCTTGTTCTCTCTTGGCCACAACCAGCTGTGCTCTTCATCTAATTTTGAATTTGATCTTCTAAATGTTCATCAGCATTTACTTTAAAAACCCTCTGGGCTCTTAAACACATTTGAGAGGCCTCTGTCTTTAGACTGATTCAATGAGCGGCACAAAATGATGTATGAAGCATTTGGAAATGCTGCAATTCATAATAAATGGTACAAAATGGCTGCATGACTGATAGCAAAAGGCTACGTTTCATGGAGGAACTGCCAACAGTATACCTCAGGTTAACATGGGACCGTACTGCTGCTCAATGTTATCTAGCATAGGTATGTATCTACATAATGGAGACCTTAGGAAAGTTTTTTAAATCCTACAATTCGTAATCTGTTATCAAAAGGCACTTTGAAGCAAAGATAACAAAACTTTTCACAAACATTCAGGGAGACTCGGACGTTACATGAAAGTGGGTTAGTCTTACAGAGAGCTGAAGAACGAACACCTCAGATGCAGGTCTACATAAGTTACCTTTATAAGTTCATTCGTGGCATTTATTTAACAGCAAAGACATGAACTGGTGCAATTGGTCTTGGCTCTACTATGAGATGTCCCATCAAAAAGATCATCATTGTGCTCATTGTGTCAGGCATGATATGTTTGCTGAGCTGTGTCCTGATCTGCTTTATCCAGTAACCATTCTGACAATACAGTTAAAGAACTAGTAGTGATTCTGATCACTGGACTGCAACCTCCAATATCCTGTTGTCCTCCTGACTGTTACAGGATTTGTTCTTATTTGTATCTATTGTTCTGATTTGTATTAATTCATTTGTCCTGCCTGGTGCTGGCCTGAGGAGGATGGGCTTCCCCCTTGAGTCTGGTTCCTTCCAAGGTTTCTTCCTTCTGAGGGAGTTTTTCCTTGCCACTGTCGCCTTTGGCTTACTCTCTGGGGTCTCTGGGCCTGGGACTATGTAAAGCGCTTTGTGACAGTGCTTCTTGTTAAAGGCGCTATATAAATAAAATTGAATTGAATTGAAAAAAAATTGATAGTCAGCTTAGATAGGCCTGGAAATGTGATGGTGGGATGGGCCCGACAGACATACCCAGGCAATTGGCCTGTCTGAATGACCATCACAATCATCTTTCACCAGGTCCTTTTTGAAAGCTATCCTTGCTGGTGGCACCAGTCACTTGCAGCTGATGATAAACCTTTAATACATTTACGTTGTGCTCATTTACTACAGTGTGACCCTGAGACTGAGCATCCAATGAGAGAACCATACCTGGAGCAACACAAATACAACACAAAACACAGCACTGTACAAACCTAACAAGAGAGCTATCAGATCAAAAACCATGAGCACTTGGTGCCAGACTCGAGTAAAATGCAAAAACATTAACATGTGAGAGCTAATGATGGAGTATGTTAATGGTCAGATGAGCTTGGTGAGGTGTTCCTTGAAAAGGTGGATTTTCAGGCATTTCTTAAGGGCTGAGAGAGACACTACTGACCAGATGTGGATTAGAAGCTTATTCCACAATTGTAGAACCACCTGTAAGAAGCATCTACAGTGAGATTTCTCATGTGGTGAAGGAATTATCAGGCATTGCCGGCTTGTTGACCGAAGAGGGTGACACAGAAATTAGGTTTTAACAAGTGACTTAATCGAGGTGGGTGTTGTTCCTTCAAGAGCGCTGAAAGCCAGCACCAAGACATGAACATGATGTGAGAACCTATACGGAGGCAATGAAATGAGACAAGGAAGGGTGTAACATGAAAACATTTTGGCTGATTGAATATAAGACATGCTGCTGTATTTTAAATCATCTGCTGTGGTCTGTGGCCTGCACAAGCTGGCAACCCTGTCAGTAAATAGATACGGTAGTTTAGTCATGAAATGACAAGTATATTAAGGTGTATATTTTAACAAATAAAGTCTGATCTTCATGATTTGTACAGGGCAAGTCTGCAAGACCAGGAGACTGCTGCAGTGTGGTCAGTGGAGGATAGCTGGTCATCTATCATTACCCCTAGGTTCCTGGCAGACCTTGCTGGAGACAGGGTTAATGATCCATGCACAGTCATGTCATGGTGAAGATGTGAAACTCAGTCTTCGGGATTCAGCTGGAGGTGGTGATCCCTTATTCAGCAAAGGAATGAAAAAATCACAGCCGAGACTTTGGCATCCTTTGGAAGGAATTTAAGGTAGATTTGGATGTAATCTGCATAGTAACAGTAGAAGAATCTGGATGATTAGAACTAGCCGTGTAGTGTATAGAAGGGGCCCAATTACTGAGCCTTGGAGCATACCAGTTGTTACATCAATCATACATGACTTAAGCATGACAGATACTATAGCCACCCCCTGTAAACTGAACCTTAGAAAACTTTATTGAGACAAGCTTTGTTTTATTTTCTGGAGATTTATTCATTCAAAGGGCCTTTTTGTTTTTGCAGGGAATGTTGTAGGCAATTTAGTCACATTTGAGTAAATTCCATATTTCATGTATTGCAGAGAATTACGTAGATATGTGATTTAAATTATAACAATCAGTAAATAATAATGGATGGCATCTATGTTCAGGTAATCCTCTTTCAATTGGACATAATTGTGCTATTTAACCCCACTGCTATGATTACATTTTAATAAATGTTTAAAATGCAAATATGATTAGTTAAATAAACCATAAAGAAAATATTTTCTTATGGACATGCATGAATAACAAAGCCTAGTGACAAATTATATACATATCAATTGCCACCGTGACTCTGCATTGGGTAAGCAGTTATGAAAAATGGATGCTTATTGCCTAAATTATGGCTTCAGCATGCCTGAGTAGAAGAATGAGATACAGAAGGGTAGTGTCAATCTCCTTGCTGCTTCTGGCTTCCAATGCCTTAGATAGTTCAGTGGAGCAAATGATAAGTTAAGAATAAGTGGAAATTACTAAGGCAGGGAAATCCACCGCCCTGTGACCAGACACTCTCCCTCGGGGTTTGGCTTCCTACAGGGGGGATGTAGTGGGACGGTGCCACATGTGCCTCCAGGCTTTGGGTTCAAATACAGGTGGTCCAGGTATATTTGTGTTCGTAGGAAGTGCCAGTCCCTGATGATGTACAACAGATTACTGTGACTCTAACCAGGAAAACACGGAAAGCAAATACTCCAGCATCCTGCTGTTCTTCAATAAAGGGAGATAATATATAAACAAGAGACTTTAGAGAGCAGTCTGTATGAAAATTACCCACAACAACATAAGTAAAGGAGCTAATTAAAAGTGTGGTGAGACAGCAGGACACCCATTGTTTCAGAGTGCAGAGTAATGTGTTTTAGCTCAATCCTTTAATTTTTACACTTGAGATTCCCTCTGGTAGATCAGCAAACAGAACCATGTGACACAGGAGGGAACTGGTGCTTTATTAAGGTCTGGGAACAGAGGTGGCTTCAAGAAAAAAAGTGGGTAGCAGCAGTACCAAAAGCCAGCTGCCTGGGCGTCTTGACAAGTAAACAAAATGGGCCTCTGGGTGGGCTACGAGAGGATGGGGGCTGAAGCATCAAGCTGCAGGCCGAAAGAAAGGTGGAACATTGTCAACTATGTTAGGACTGGTAACAAGGCACGGCTAAGCACTTGAATGAGCTCATCACCTGAAATCCCCGGCATCTTGTCAACCACACACCCACCTCCTCGGCCCATATGACACTACTGCAGCAGTCCCACCTTTCCAAAAATTAAGCATGAACAAAATCAGCCAGTCATTCATTTTTGACATTTTTAATATAGGGAATTAACAGTGCACCAGTAAGTGTGGAAAACGGCATCCGGATCTGACTTACTGCAGCGGAATCGGTTTTACGGACCTGAAGACAGCCTTTGATAAGCCCTGGAGGCACTGACTCCAGGCAACATCCTGGGCACAGCTCCCGAGTTTAAGGGTGATCGACGTCTCCTTCCTCAAGGGACCAGACTTCCTAAGCAGCTATTAAACTCAGACATGGTCGGTGCATTCTCATTAGGTCAACATCCTGGCAGATATGCACCGGAGGGTAGCATTTTTATGCTTGTAGTCAGCCACCTTGCTTTTCAGCGTGTGATGAGTCACTGAATAATGCAATTTGAGCCTAAGACATGTATTAATGTGTAATTGTCTTGCCTTGGCTTACTGACTGGATCATCACACTTACCGGGGGTTTTAGAGACATCACTGCATTTTGAAAACATCTCTATTTGCATCATAATGCCACATGTTCATTCAATTAAATTCATTACATTTCCTTTGAGAAATTGAAAAGTGTTTCTTTGCCCTCCCATTGTAACAGCAAACCGTATGGTTTTAGTATGCTTCAACCTCCTTCCTTAAGTATTGTCTTACTTTATTGAGACTTGCATGTCAAATTGACTGACACAGAGCATGCCATAGCACAAAGGTATGCAGTTAAGTAAAGTCTTGCTTCTAAATCACCCTGTGAATGCATCCCATCCAGGGTGTCCCCTGCCTCATGCCCTGTGATAGACTGATGTCACATCCAAGATGTCCCCTGCCTTGTGCCCAATGATAGACTGGTGTCCCCCCAGGGTGTTCCCCACCTTGTGCCCAATGATAGACTGGTGTACCCCCAGAGCATCCCCTAACTTGTGCCTTGTGCTTCTTGTAACAGGCTCCAACCCCCACGTGATAGACTGCTGCTCCCCCAGGGTGTCCCCTGCCTCTTGCCCTGTGATAGTCTGGTGTGCTCCCAGAGTGTCCCCTGCCTCCTGCCCTGTGATTGACTCATGTCACATCCAAGATGTCCCCTGCCATGTGCCCTATGATAGACTGGTGACCCCCCAGGGTGTCCACTGCCTCTCGCCCTGTGATAGTCTGGTGTGCCCCCAGGGCATCCCCTAACTTGTGCCTTGTGCTTCTTGGGACTGGCTCAAACCCTCCGACAACCCTCTACTATTTATAGATAAGCAGTTATACAAGAAGGATGAATGAATGTTACTTTAACAGCATATACATTTACCAGATTCACATCCATTTTTGAAACACTGTAGATGGCACTAAAAAAACTACATCGCTGAGGTGATAGATTTGTATTTCTGTTATTAGTGGATTGCCTGTTCATTTCCTATCTATCCCTTATAGCCTGCTTGTCTTGAAGCAGTAATTCCAGTAGTTTAGCTCTCCTTTGGCCATATGGGAAAAGAACCAGACAGCATCCAGAATTCCTTTTCTCCACATCCCTCTATAATTTTTACTCTGCCACACCTCAGTTACACAGCTTTCCATCACAGTCTGCCTTTGAAGAGTGCATATATTTGCATACATTAATCATTTCTGGCCAAGAAGTACAGGGCAGAGGGGGCATGGCCTGATACCATTTCCTAAACTGTGTCATGGTTGCTAGGATGCAACAGCAAGTGCGGGGGGATGCAGTGAATTGAGGTATCTAGGGAATAGCTTTAGGAGTGTGAAATGTCAGTAGGTTTGGACTCCTAGAGTCAGAAAATGAAGGCGAATGTTCTTCATTGCTCTTTCAGAGAGACTTACCAGGCACGTATGTCCCATAAAACTTGGTTAAATGCTCAGAAATAGAACAAGGCCAAGTGTATCTCACTGGTTATTTTGTATTTGTTTATATGACAAATATGGTGGTCAATTCGACAAGGGACTTTTGCTTTATAAAATCGTTTTGTTTGTGATGTCAACTCGTGTTCAACATTCCCATTAACATAGGTGCCACTGTGATTTGTCAGGCTTTCACTCATGTGGACTGGTCACTGTGAGCATCCTTTTGTACACTAATGACATCCTACTGGGGGTTACAGGGGGCAGCAGAGACCTAATGCCGTACCTGAGCTTCACTGCATGCAGTTAGACATACGTAATTTAAGCTTAATGGCTGGTCTGAAGTAGTGAAGTGATAAAATACTATGTTATTCACACATAATATTAAGTGTATTATTGCTCATGTTATTGTAGAAGTGTCCTAGTGCAGGTTTATATCATAATTAATTTGAAAATACTTGTATTTCATTTCACTCGCACGTCCCAATGTAGATTCATAATTTTTTCTTTATGATCAACTTAGTACACGAAAAACAATCACATACAAATACAATCAGCCTTCCTTTAATTCAAATAAAATGAAATGAAAATGAGATTAGCACAGCATTTTCAATAGCCATCACTCACTATAATTTACCATTTGTTATTAATTTGTTTTCGGTTGTGAAGAATATTTAGGGACCTAAGTTTATGGTTTGATCTTGAAGTTGAATAGTAATAACAGGAATAGTCAACATTTCAAAAATCATCACAGCAAATGCCCAATTAATAATCTACTTGTATGACCAATACTAATTTCATTGTGAACTTGTATTGTGAAATATGACAGCTCTCCAATGAATAAAAAAAGCTATTTTTGTATTTTGACTTCTACAGTCGGTTGGACTTTGAAGACTCCTAAAAAAACTGACACTGACATTTCAGATGACAAGGAGAAGAGGCTTTTTGAAAACCTTGTTTAAATGCAAATCTGCATCCCAAATTCCTCCCTTTCGCATTCACTGTTTGCCGGCTTTATTATGACGATCCAATCCTTAAGTCCGGTGATTGTTTTGTCATGGGATAATGGAAGTGTGAGAAGAGTAAAAATGTGTTTCCTTTTACAGATGTTGCGAAATGCACAGAGTGCTACTGCTTCCTCGTAAATTACAGTGCATGTTTTGATTTCTGGAAGTAATACGTGTGTGCGAGTGAGAAGGATTTATTTGTGGTTTATATGCTCTTTAAATGCTTCTAAGATGTGATCCATAGCAGAATTATACAACTTGGTCTTTAATTACTATGTACTGTAGACAAAAATCTTTCTTGCATTTTGAATGAATTAATTTGACTTCCTTTAGTATATGGTGCCCACTTACAGCAAAGAACTAACTCCTGAAAATCCTAGACCACTGGTCCTTTTCATGTCAGCTCTGTCCCCAGCAGAACCTGAATTTTAAATAACCGAAAGCTGGTTTGTCAATGAGGAAATACAACTGCAACAGAGTGCACATGAATGAAATTAAGCTGCTCAAACAGCATTTTCACTTTACATTAGCCATAGCATCAAATAGCTGCAATGTTAATGGTTCGACTGAAACAAGAGAGAGAAGTCAACCAGAAAACGTCCACTCAAACCAATAACCATAGTGCCTGACCCGTCTGTCGTTATGATCCGCTCAAAGGATCTTAACGTCAAATTCAGCAGGGTAGCAAATGGTGTCGGGGATTAAGGGACATGACTGAGAAACTTTTAACTGACTTACTGTTCAAACCACTGCAGGGGAATTATTATTACACCCCTGAGCAAGCAGAATTCCTTGAACTGCATGAGCTGTCTGGCTGTAAGTGATGAATAAAACTGTCAGCTAAGTTGACCAACTAGAAAGGAAGGTATTAAGACAGACTTGAAAAAGACAACCATAATAAATCTGACAAGCAGACAGAGTAGCTGTAAGCTGTATTACTATATGTAGAGTACGTATACCAGAAAAACTAGTGGTAATAGTGTAGTACGTATGTATACATTATTTACTTGACTGTGTACCAAATTATGATTTATGGCAGTATTTTATTGAGTTAATAAGGAATATTTCTTGGGCCATACATCAAGTCATACAAAAAAGATGACATTGCAGAAAATGCTAAAAGTCAACAATGCATCCAAGATGGAAGAAAGGTAATGGAGCGTAGTCTCTTGAAGCAATTAAGGGCTCGTGACTGAAGTATAGTCTGAGGAGTAAAGTCTGACTCCCTTCTTAAAGACTGAGAGAGATTCTGCAGGCTTAAAGGGAAGCGCAGTGTGTTGCAGAAGTGACAAGGCTGAAAACTAGCAGGATTTTGATTTCGGACCTTTCAGTCGACGGACAGAGATCAATAAGCAAGAGTTACACGGAAATCCAGGATGATTGAGCACAGTTTGAGCAGCAGGTTTGTCCAACTAGGAGGTAGTCTTGGCAGGAGATGACCGTAGCTTGAATCAGCAGATGCGTTCACAGCTTTGTGAGGTATATGCATATCTAACAGATATTACATGGCATACAGTGCAGACACAGAATGGCTGTTCCCATATGACAAGAGAAGTGAGGTTGCTGTCAAGAATAACATCTAGTCTTTTGACAGTTGCTCAATGTGATGGTAAGCTTTTGGTTGATACTCAGACTGGCTGCAATATAGAGAATCTCAGTATGTGATCTGAGATGTCGCTGTTGTTAATGTAGTTTTGGTAACAATGCTAACCACTGAGCCACCATGGCCCCCATACTCAAAGTTCTCCTTATATGTAATGAATATACTCACAAAGGTTCTGTACTCTGCATCTTTAGATGTAACAGAATTAAGAAAAAGACCTATTCTAATTCAGTCTTTGATCGCTTATAACATGCTCTGCAAGGTCACTCCCTACAATTGAATAATGCAGCCACTCAAATCTGCCATATGAGTAATCTTAGCTTTTTGGTTCCTAAATCACATCTCTAAAACATTTGCGTTATTATAAACCACAGATATATAATCCAGAAATATTCAGAATTATTTACAGAACAGATAACTGACACGCAATCTGATGCCCAGCTTGCTAAAATAATGCTGAAACCTGCAAGCAGTAGAAGAGAATGTCATGGATGCAACTGAAATTGCTGACATGAAAATTCAACAGCCCAAAGAAGGCCTCATAGAGAGAACAACAGGAAGCATTAGCAGAGCGGTGTGGCGGATTCACGGGAAGAACTATATCCTGTGATGGGCTGGCGTCTTGTCCAGAGTGAGTCCTGGACACCAGCTTAGCACAACCATTTTTTTTGAAAAACAGAACAGTAGTATTGGCAAATAGACAAATGTAGTAAGCTGAATTATAAAAAAAAAACTGCAGGTATATTATTATATTATGAAATGTCTTTTTTTTCCAAATACTATAGTACTATGTATAAGGACAATCTCAGTTTTGTGGATGCAACAGAAAATGCACTGAAGTCAAAACGTGGATTTGCTTATCGGCATGCTCATTAACACCAGAATGACTGTCCAACAGTCTCCTGCATTTGAAAAGAAACTGCAAAACACAAATTGCATTAGCTTCAATAACATCTGAGCAATATTCCATTTGAAGTTGATTACCTACGCTCCCAAACACGATCGTGTATAATAAAATATGCATTAGTATTTTTTGTTTACAATCAAATGAATGTGTTGACAAAGGTTAACATAATTTAGTAACATGCATCCAGAATCAAAACTTTTCCTCTTAAAATAATAATTTTTGGTCGTAATGAGGAAGTAATATGCTGTATAAAAGTTCTGCAAAGTCATGTGCACAAAATGCATTCTTATGTTGTTTAGTATTCTATCATTTCAGTCTATTCCAACCACAATATATATTTAATCCCTTGTCTATAACATTATTTATTTGAAGATTAATAATATGATTATACTTCACACACACTACTAAAAACCAAGATTCATATAATGCAGCTGACTTAGTGAAAAATTAGACAATTCACTCGAAATTAAATGCAATTTTTGACTTCTCTGTGGTAATTTAATGTTTGTAATGGTAATTTAACTTTGTCCACTGATAGCATGTACTCAAATACAGTTGAATTTGAATAAAAATATTTCAGATCTATTTACAACACTTACTAAAAATTTATGGTATTGAGCCAGAGCTACAGGAAGACTTGTCAATAGTGTTTAGGGTTCTGATAACATACAAAGTTTGAATGCAACAGTCCAAACTATTTAAAACAGACACCTTCATTAAGGGAACTCCAGTCATCCAATAATATGTCACAAATCCATAATGAATTCTCTTTAGATGCTTGCTATGTTCATTCACACACACGTATTACTTCGATGAGTCAAATCGTACGCCATGATTTAAAAGGCAGCTGTAACGTTCTGTGAACTACAGAACTTCTGCTTGTTCAATTCTTTATAAATTATTTTGAAAAGGTTTCAAAAGAGAAAATCCTGACCATCCAAAGTGAAATTAGGTTTGAAAATGTGGAGTTCTGTGTTATTAAAACTTTCTTCTGATTGTTTATCAACACTAGTATTAAGGAGCCTTACAGAAAGAGTAGGTACATACTATCAGGCACAGTGTATTAGGTATGCTACATAAGTATTTATGAAATTTTTCCAGTAACTCATGGTTACAGGGGGTCTGGAGTCTATATCCTATGCAGCATAGGGCATAAGACTGGGGTACATACTGCAAGGATGTCAGTCCATCACAGGGCATAAACACACACACTGTAAAGGAATTTAGAGATGCCAACCTAAGTGCATGCCTTTGTACGCCATGCGGAAATTCACAGGATACAGGGAGAACATGCAAGCTCCACACATACAGTACTGTGCAAAAGTCTTGAGCCACCCCTCATTTCCCCATATTTTGTTTCCAAAAAGTTAGACTTGTATTTTTTTAATGTAGTCTTGAGAAATAGTTCTCCAAGCTTCCTGAAGGACTTTCAAAGTTTGTGGCTGTCATTTTCAGTCCAGTACCTGTACCTGACAAGTTTCAGATGAATGTTTTTTCTTCGCTAAGCCACACAGTGACCTACGTATGAATCATTCAAGTGTAACATAGCCATCTAACTTAAGGCATGACCCAGCGAAGAAACAGGTGCAGATGATTACAGATGATCAGATGATGTTGCAATAAATCACTGCACCTTTTGTCCCATTTTCCTAACAAAATATAAAGAAATGAGGGGTAGCTCAAGACTTTTGCACAGTATTGTACATTGCAGAGATGGGCTTCAAACCACCACCATGAAGGTGTGAGGCAACAGTGTTACCCATGGAGCCACCCTCACCCATTTTACAAAAAATACTCTATTCATCATTGTGATGCTCTGATGGAAATAACTTTGGAAAAGTGAAACAAAGAAGACTGTGAATGGCTGGCGGGGAGGTTATCAGCTGGTACACTGAACATGCTGCATGCCACATTTGGTCCTAGCAGGTAGGGGCACAGTGCAGAGATCTTTCCCTAAATGCAGTTATCTGCAGAACCAGCAAAACTGTCCACTGTCATTCGCTTCAAATGCCGCCCTTTAAACAACATCACAGTGGTGCCTTCCATTTCCCAGTTATAATACTCTACAGAAATATATTCTAGACAACAGTCAGAACAGCATAAAACAAGAAGGCTGTTAATCATTGCGATTCTTTAACCGTGTGCAAGCTGAACAAGACTGGTACTATCCTCACCCACATTGCGGGCTAACAGATTGCAGAATTAA
Organism: Gymnarchus niloticus; assembly: GCA_009936485.2. Classification (NCBI taxonomy): domain Eukaryota; kingdom Metazoa; phylum Chordata; class Actinopteri; order Osteoglossiformes; family Gymnarchidae; genus Gymnarchus; species Gymnarchus niloticus. The sequence continues at coordinate 18,513 of JAACJT020022789.1, read as the reverse complement.
GTAATTAGTATGTAGAAATTAAGTAATTAAGTATGTCTTCCTGAAGGCAGCATATACTGCTCTAAAATCTCAATGTACTTTTCTGCATTAATGGTGCCAACACAGAAGTATAAATTACCTTTGCCAAGGGCACTGACACAACCCCATACCATGACAGACCCTGGCTTTTGGACTTGTTGCTGATAACAGTCTGGATGATCCTATTCGTACTTGGTCCAGAGCACAAGGCGTCTATTTCTTCTAAAAAATATCTGGAATACTGATTCACCAGACCACAATACATGTTTCCACTGTGAGATGGTCCATCCCAGATGCCTCTGAGCCCAGAGAAGTCATCGCTGCTTCTGGACATGGTTAACATAAGGCTTCTTTTTTGAACAGTAAAATTTTAAGTGGCATTTGTGAATGTAACTCCATATTGTAGTGCTTGACAAAGGTTTGCCAAAGTAATCCCTTGCCCACGTGGTTATATCAGCTATTGATGAATGACAATTCTTGATGTAATGCCATCTGAGGGAACGGAGATAATGGGTCTTCACCTCCAGATTCCTTGAATCGTTTAATGATGTTATGCACTGTAGAGGGGGAAATATACAAATCTCTTCCAAACTTTTTTTGAGGAACATTGCTTTTAAACATTTCAATAATTTCAATAATTTTGTCACACATTTGTTGACAAACTAAAGATCCTCTGCCCATCTTTGCTCCTCAAAGACTTAGCTTTTCGTGGATACTGCATTTGTACAAAATTTTGATTACAGTCACCTGTTGACATCACCTGTTTGAAATCACATCATTATTTAATTTTTTTTACTTCATTACTAGCCCTAAATTGCCCCATCCCAACTTTTTTTGGAATGTCTTGTAGGCCTGAAATGAAGGAGTGGATGTATATTAACAAATGAAATGAAGTTGACCAGATAAAACATGAAATATCTTGGGTTCATACTGTCTGCAATGAAACAAATGTCAAAGTGAATTTAAGAATCACTGCATTTATTTCATTTGCATTTTCCATACCATCCCAACTTTTTCTGATTTGGGGTTGTATTTGGCTTGTTTCTGACACCTTAACCAGAATGAATAGTGGGGTCATAGCTAGTGGGGTGAAAGGTGGTGGCAATTCTAAGGGCCACAGCTGGAGAGGCCCCTGGCACATATGTCACACAGTATATTGCACACAACTGCATTAGGAGGGACACAACTGTAACAGAGATACATTTTAATATCACAGCCCTCTTTTATTGGGGTAGACAAAAATAGCTTACCGAAATATTGCAGAAGATATGAGCCCCCATTCCATCTCAGTTCCTGCACTCCCGACCCAGAGAAACACTTTTTCAAGAGGCCCAGAATCGTTAGCTGTATTCCTGACAACTAGCGTGACTCATTCTGTTCACGTTCACGGTTTGCACTTCTCTCCTGGCTATTTGCCCACTCTTACTGTTTCAGTAAACAGAATCTCGCACAGCACACGCTGCAGGCCTGAAAACAGCACTAAAGCCCTCATGATGGCTCATTTCAAAGTCACTTTATCAAACAGACAAAAACAACTCTACGGCAAAAGCAGCTTTTATATGCATCTGTTCCATTAGCTTGTTTGTTCTATTAGCACTAGTAGCGGAAGACAGAGTCACTCTGAACTGAAAAGTGTATTTTAACTCAATTTATACCTGCTGTAGTTCTGAGGGTTCCACATCGCGTTCATTTCAGTCTTTCACATGTGAAATACTTCGTGTTACTGTCTGACGGACAGATGCAAACACAGCTAAACGGAACGCATTTTTCATTTGCACAGCATGCATTCGTAAGTAGTGTAGGTGAACTGCAATCACGCTTTCTGATGGCTTGAGGTGTAATGCACTGAAACTGTACTAATAATGTCTGGTCTCATAACCATCCCATTCATCTATAATCACATGCCTTTGGGGGAACCACAATTAGAATTCATCATTATTCTTCATGCATAACAATGAGGGAATGATTAATCACACATCCATTGTTCACTTTAATTTAACTCAAAGATCAGAGATGGTGAAGTCAAATACTCAGCCCTTCATAGCGGACTTTTAAGTTTCATTAAATATGGAGTACAGCTGACACCAAATTAAAAGTCACTTGGAAAGTTTGCCAAGTAGCAGAAGGAAAATGACCTTAGCAACCAAAGAGGATATTTCCCTAAAAAAGCTACACAGGGGATGCTCACCTATCTCTTCCCGACTGTTTGGCTCTTGTGTAGTGGAGTGGAAACGGGCAGAATGCTCTGGACCTCAGTTTGGCAAAGAAGTTCGGTGACACTGAGAGCTTACCAGAGGAGTGTCTGTCCTTTCTCGATGGCGATGAGGGCAATACTGACTTCAGAGAACCGGAGGCTCCAGTTGCCTCCTAATGGGAAGCATTGTTGTTGAGAACTGATGTCGTCTTGGGAGAGAAGAGCTGATGGAGATATGCCATACTGGTACCACAAACCAGGCTGTGGTCTAATATCACCCGCCAAGAGGGCCGCCAAACTGTCCGCCAAACAGGGATTAGACCCCTGTAGCTCTGACTCTGGAATGTCCATTCAAGAGGCTGCCTCTGAACATTAATCAAATCAACTCAATCATTCATTTTGTTTCTTTTAAATTCAGACTACATCAGTAAAATGTTCAACAAAGGCCTGCAGCTTTTATTCCAAGTTGGGAACAGGCAATAAGAGAAGCCAATGCTCCAGCAATTGTATGGATTTCTATGGCATGGACTTTGGTGCTAGAAAAGCTACGCAGAACCACTGGGTCACGTGACCAAATGAAATCAGGAGAGAGAGTCTACTTTTAATTCTTCATACTTTCGGTTTGCCTCAGCTGTTCCGCGAAGCCCTCTAAGGCTCATGACTCAGAAGCCATGGAGATTATAAAAACGCTCTGTCAAGTCGCTGACTCAGACGGGTAGCTGTGATGCCTTCACTTTATTTTGACCTCAGAAACCAAGATTTAAACTGCTTCCCTTACCATTCAATGTTGTTTTAAGTTCTACTTCTGCAAACGACATGAGATTTGAGAAACAACCACCATAAACATCAAGCTGATCTTTGAATGCAGTAAACTATCAACATATTTTCAGTAGCCACAATGAATGTGTGCTCTCTGCAATCTATTTTTGTAAATGAAGTCAATAATGACACCATCATATGACCTTTCATGTGAGAGGGTGAGATGGGATTGCAGATTGGATGGAGTGGTTTGGGGATTATGTGGTGAATGGTGGGGTTGTTAGGGGTGGAAGATTTCCTTTTTGGGGGTCATGGGCATTGAGTATAGACAGGACAGACACAACACGGCAGGTAAACGCAAAGGGTGAAGGCTTCAATTTCCATGGGGATGAGAGAAAAACAGATGTGACACAGGGACTAAATGAACGCAGCCACTGGTCTCAGGCTTGGATCGGGACTTCAGTCCAGGTAGGTACAGGTGAGATGAAAGCAGGACACAGCAAGTTATTGCTATATTAGGTACAAAGGCAGTGAACCAAATTATGACCTCTAATCACCAGAGGCCATCCATCCGAGTTCATCTCTCCACACTTTCCTTCTGCTGTGAATACACAGCAAGTATCTGAGATACTTTTGGAACTTAGGTCTTTATATTCATTTGAAATTAAATGAAAATGAAATGAAATCGTTATTTGCCATCTGTATGTTTCACAGAGATACGTTGGAATGCATTTTTTTGCATATCTCATTTCACTCTCCATAAGGATACACACAAAGGAGAGAGGTCAGAGTACAGCGTCAGACATCCAGTACCCTTTGAACAGTTTTGGGGTTATGAGCCTTGGTCAAAAGTCCAACGGCAATAGAGACACTTTTTGTAGGGTGTGAGAGTTGCCTTATTGGATATGGAGCAAAACATGCATTTACCTATTTTGATGATGATGGATACTTTATTCATCCCAAAGAAAATTGCAAGTTTACTGTAGCGTAACACAAACAAATGAAGCGGACATTTAGGAAATAATCACAGTTAATGGTACAGTGGATGCCAGGGATAATACTGCACATGATTCAAAATGAATAAAGATGTATGACATGCAAGAGCAATGCAGGAGGTAACAGGAATATATACTGCACGTGATTCGATAAATAAAAAATCTAGAGGTTACGGGCAGTAATAGTGCACGGGGATATCTGTGGGCATGTTGCCTGAAGATCCAGATACATAAATAGATAAATAAGAGAGGAAATAAGTAGTATTGTATGGTGGGTTCCGTTGAAACAAATGAGTATTCCATAAACAGAAGTGTGTTCAGCAGTCCAGATTAATTTAGTCAGTTGTTTACCCCTCCACCAAAAGGTCACTTGTTGTAATGAATATGTGAACAGGACCCAAGTGCAGAGTAGGACTTTTTAATCGTGGTCAAAACAGGCAGGGTCAAAACCAGAACAGACAAGATTTCCAAAGCCAAAGGGATATCCAAAGACGTAGCTGTGGTCACAGGCAAAATAGTCAAAATCTAAAACAAGTCAGTCAGCACAGCAGGAATTATTCACAGGCAAACCAGACAGCTATCATGTAACATTGAGTAGTGGTATGAAAACTCAATACCTCACAGTGAGGCAAGGGAAATGGAGGTACATAAAAAGGAGTGGCACGACTAGAATCAACTGTGGTCAATCTTCTGGGGATGAAGAATGAGGGTACCCTGGGTGTGGCTGTCTTGTAGAGGGAGTTGGGCCTGTTTGGCTTGGGATGGACATGACTGATGTAGAGTCTAATGGCAGAGGGCAGGAATGACTTGATGTAGCATTCCTTTGAGCAGCACAGCTGTCTCAGGTTGTTACATAGAGTGCTCCTCTGTTTGGTTACGACAACCTGCAGAGAGTGGGACTCATTCTCCAGTATAGCCAGCAGTTTTCTGAGTGTCCCCTGTTCAGCCACAGTCTCCAGTGAGTCTGGACTGGTTCCCCGAACAGCCCCGCTCTTCTTGATCAGTTTGTTGATCCTTCTGGCATCTCCTGCACTGATGCCATTGTTCCATTATACCAAAGCATAGAAGATTGCACAGTGGGCTGGTAGAAGTGGCCCGCATATGCAACCTGTATTCATTCTCCTGCTCACCACAGACACTCGTGACTATTGCTGTGCTGTCAGAGAATTTCTGTAGGTGACATGAGTCCGTGTTGTAGCTGAAATTCAAGGTGTAGATGGTGAAGGGAAGGCGGGCAGGTACAGTCTCTTGAGGGGCCCCTGTGCACCTTGTGACCATGTCTGACACACAGTCCCCAAGCCTCACAAACTGTTGTCTGCTGGTTGGATATGGAGGACGTGTCCACCTGCAGTGAATTGAACTTCTCCTCTAGCAGTTTGTTTGTATGGTGCTGAAAAGAGTAAAGAGGTTGAAGAACATGATCCTTATCATAATTCCCTGCTTGTTCAGGTGAGAGTAAGCATGATTCTGCAAATAGATGACAGCATCATCTATTCCGATGTGGTCCTGGTAGGCAAACTATTGAGGGTCCAGTGCTGCTTTGACCAGGTGGTGTAGATGAATAAAATTAGCCTTTCCAGGGTCTTCATATTGTGTGAGGTCAGAATCACCAATTGATGGTGGTTAAGTACTCTTGGCTGTTCTTTCTTAGGGACTGGGACCGCACAAGATGTTTTCCACAAAACTGAAACCCTTTCTAGACTCAGGTTCAGATTGATGATGCACTGGAGAACTCCACACACTCTTTCAGTACCTAAGGGCTGACACCACCAGGTCCAGCGGCTTTACCTTGTTTGAGTTTTCTTAGCTTTTTCTTCATTTTCCATAAAACATGAGTCATTTGTAGGATTTATGGCATACCGTAACGGAGGTGGCTTTCAAAATGTGGGTTTTCAAATGAGTTTTTAATGGTCTTATTAGCATCTGACTGTCGAGAGAGCACCTCACATTTGCCTAATGTCTGTATCTAATCTTGGAGCCCTAACCATCACAGCAAAAGCGTGCCATTTCTTAGGTAATGTTTTGTGCTGAGAAGGACTTCTGTTTCTGTTTGCCTGATTTCCAAGTCGAGCTGCCCCTCAGTTACGAGGCCTCTGTTTACGTAAGCAATGATAGAGCAGTAGATAGCACAGGGGGCAGGAAAGTGAACTTATGACATTAATGGTTGTCTGCTGTCTGCTGTTGTACCCCTGAGCAAGGAAACTACTAAAGTAAAGTGCAGATAGCTGATGCTTTTATTCAGAACAACCTGCAGTATTACACTTTTCTCAAGTTCATAATTTCTGGGCAGATTGTGAGGCTTGAAGAACATCCTGCTGGTACTGTAATGATAACAATACTAAAACAGAATATGGACAGTATTGTTATAAATGGTGCTTTCAGCGTCATCTCCAGACACAATGACCAGATGAAACAAGCAGGCATCACTCTGCAGAGGCTTTTTGGTGGCAGATGGAGATAGAACTGGCTTATCTGACCTGTTCTGCGGGGAAATTAGAGAAAGAAAATTTCATTATCTGTTGGGATGGGGTGGGCCTGTTTCATCGAAACCCATGTGCCCAGCCAGAGAGCTTAGACACAGCTGGGATCTCCCAGCAGGGAGACCTATGTTGTGTAATGTATTCTTATGTTAGATTTCAGTAAATATGCACCATTACCCCCTCCTTTTACTTTAAAAATGGATGAAACAAATTGCATATGTGATGTAATGAGAAGCAAAGGAAAAATAATCTCTAAAATGGAGTGGTGCAACCAGCATTTTGGAAGCTCACTTCCATGTTTATACTTGTATTGCATTTTGCTGTTTCCGTCTTGTTTATCTCTGTATCACTTGCACCCTTGTTGTGCTTTGAATGCCTTCAAATTGGAAAATTATCAGAAATTATTTTTGTTGTTTCAATATTTATGTCTATTACATTTCATGGGTCATTTGACAAGAGCTTTGTGGGACAATGAAATGTTATTTGGTAGCAAAACGCTTAGATTTTCAGTTTTCATTCAGATTAACTTGATGATGAACCAGAAAATTTTAATGAAGTCCATTATGTAAACGATCATTATAGAAAGGATTAATTAAAATTAAACAACGGCAGATAAGTAAGGCCACGGGTGCACAAAGTAACCTCCCCAGTAAGTATGAGTGACAGGTGTAGGCGGGACTTTGCAGCACTTTTGAGTGATAGACTAGTGGTTCCTCTCATGCAGCCTTATCCTCACATGCTGTGAGTGGCAGGTCAAGTGGAATTATGTTAATTACTTAGAGGCACAGTGGGGGAAACCTATAACCATTTTTGGCATGGTATTATAAAATCGATATCTTTATGGTGAATGAGCAGTGTGCAACGTGGGTGCCACTTTAATCAAAGCCTCCCAGTAAGTCGATTAAGGTGTAATAGGCAAAGCGGAGTCAGCATAACGCCAGGATTACTTCATTGTCATGTTCTGTATTTGTCAGCTGCATTATTCAGCTCACATCTATTTCTCTAAATGGCAATGTATTTGTTGCTCTGGCACACAGAGAAAAGTATTGTTCATGCAGTGAAGCACTTTAAGAGCAAGATAGATATAGGGATAAAAATCCAGGGGATTATTCAGAAGCATTTTTCAACTATATGGACAGACCCTTAGGGGAAAAAACATGCTTAAAATATTTGAATTAAAGCAGTCTGACTACACGAGAACATCAGGATAAATCTATACCTGATCTCAGATGGCACAAAAGTTCAGCAGAGCCAAAGAAAGCCAGGGTTGCTTTATTTTTTTACAGGTTGGCTTTCTGCTTAAAGGCAGCAGAGGAAGGCTCACGACTGGAACTCCCAAATCCTTCAATCCTCTGCAGTTACTTAAAGGGAGGCGGGAGCCTGGTGAAAGTATATTCATTTGCCAGAATAAATTAAGCATCATAGGAAAAGTCAGGAGGTAAACAGGAGAGAGAATAATTATGAATGATGGTGCTTGACTAGAATTTTTGGAGGTAGATTCACAGATTCTAAAACCTAGTTTAGATGATCAAATGTTATTGGAAATAATCCCCAAAGATTTTAACTTGGTACATTCCATCAATCTCTAGATAATTTTGGTAGAGATGAAGGGAAACAGATGGCACATGTTTTGACTGTTTTAAATCAGCAGTAATCTCTGCATTTTTCTGCTGTCGTCATGTTCATCCACAAAGTTTCAAGCGACCACTCAAGCTTATTATAGACACATTCTGGAAAAGCTTTCATGCGCTTAATTTTTGGTACTCAACATTCTCTCTAAGACTGTGGATGAAATGTAGAAAGTCTACTAATGTTTATTCAAGTTCTTTACATTTTTGTCATATTTAAGTGAGCTGCACTGAAGTGGAAAAACCTGCAATGTGCTGTAGCTGTCACAAGACATTTTCTTCAACCAAGCAGAATATTCCTGAACAAATACAGCATTCCCGACACATGCGAGAATGGCTTCTGTTTATGCTGAGAGAGACAGACATCATATTCAAAGCAGCATTGGTCTGTGTGCTTTAAAAATTTAACAAGATACCTGCTGTGTGAGAATCCTCTTTGTTCAGCCTGTAGTCAGGGTATAGAGCAACTTATTCTTTCAGAAACTAAACAGATGCAAATAAAACCATGGCAGAAATGTCAGCTTACTGTTTTTCTTTTATCAATCTTGCACTCCAAGCAGTGGATATGGCTAGACGTTGCCTTTGTGAACGATACGGCCATAACAGCACCCCTGTCCCACCCTTCCTAAACCTCCCATGTGGTGGGCATGGCTCCTCGTCCTGTTTCACCAGGTGCTCCAGGAATGTGTTCCACTTCCTTCCCATCCAGAAGAACGTGTTGTGTTTATTATGGAAGCTGTTCCTTGTAATCTGCAATCTGTCAAGGATTTTTCCCCCACATTGCAATACAAACTGATCAAATCAGAACTAATTAGAATACTTATTCTGAAAATAAATATTCAAACAAACGACAGGTCACACAGTTCTGGCTCCATCATGTTCTTTTTATCTCTCCTACTTCAAACCCTCTCAGCTACATGTGGTTATGGAATACATTTGCATTTAGCAGATGCTTTTGTCCAAAGTCAAAGAGATAATGCATTAGAAGCTTATGGCTGTCAAGGAGCCAGCTTAGGTACAAATGCAGTTGGGTTAAGTTTCCAAGTGACCAATAACAAGTCCAAGACATCTTTGAGAAAAAGACTGATTCTCTGTAAAACACCATAGAATCTGCATCATATAAACATTACTTCATATAAAACCAGATGTATACCTAATTTAACATATACAAAATTAATACATATGATTGTTCTACTTGGACTCATTAATTTGTCCTGCCTGCTGCTGGCCTGAGGAGGACAGGCTTCCCCTTTGAGTCTGGCTCCTCCCAAGGTTTCTTCCTCTTGAGGGAGTTTTTCCTTGCCACTGTCGCCTTTGGCTTACTCTCTGGGGACTGCGGGCCCGGGACTATGTAAAGCGCTTTGTGACTGCGCTCCGTGTTAAAAGCGCTATATAAATAAAATTGAATTGAATTGAATTGAATTGAATTGAATTGAATTGAGGTGGCAGAATTAAAGATGTTAAGATTTGCATTTGGTGTGACGAGGATGGACAGGAGTAGGAATGAGCATATTAGAGGGTCAGCTCAGGTTCGACGGTTTGGAAACAAAGCCAGAGAGGCGAGATTGCATGGGTTTGGACATGTGCAGAGGAGAGATGCTGGGTATATTGGGAGAAGGATGCTGAGGATGGAACTGCCAGGCAAGAGGAAATGAGGAAGGCCAAAAAGGAGGTCTATGGATATGGTGAAAGAGGACATGCAGGTGGTTCATGTGACAGAGGAGGATGCAGAGGACAGAAGGAGATGGGGACTATTGGTCCACTGTGGCGACCCCTGATGGGAGCAGCCGAAAGTGAATGATGATGATGTGATGGCAGGATTAATGCAGAAAAGTATATTGAGATTTTAGAGCAACATATGCTGCCTTCAACATGACATCTTTTCCAGGGACATCCATGCATTTTTCTACAAGACAATGCAAAACCACATTCTGTACACATTACAAAGGCATGGCTGATGAAGAAGATGGTACGGGTAGAAAAATCCAAAAACACAGAGAGAGCTGCTCAGTAGAGTATACCATACACAATACCTCATACTGAGGCAAGGGAACCTGAGGTAATTTAAAAGATTCGTTTGATTACCAACAGTTGTTTTCAATATTTATGGGGTGAGGAATGAAGGCATGTTGAGCGTGGCTGACTTGATGGGACTGTGGCTGAAGTTGGGTGTGGCTACCTTAGCATAGGCATGACACTGGGGCCCCTCTTTCTGGATCCGGGAATGGCCATCAGCAGCTCTCTAGGCCCCAGGTGTCCCAGACAGATCCTCACTGCTCACCCATCTTCTAATCCTTGCTGGCAGATAGGATTGAGCTGGAAATGCATGTTAATAGACAGCTGCTACTAGGCTCTGTAATTAAGTTACAGTCTATTCATTTTAACTGGCAATTACGCTTCCCTTGCTTTGTTGTCATTAGCATACTCCCTCACGTCCTGAATGGCGATATCGACGAACGGCCCCCATGCTCGTCAGATTGCACATTACGCCTCCGGGTTCTGCCTCGGTAGAGTCGCCGCTATTTGAATAATTCAGGCGTATTCAGTTATTCATTTAGCTATAACCTCGTGTCTTGATTATGAGGTGTGTGAAAATATTTAAAGGAAAAAATGGGAATTAAAGACAGACGATTATACAGTGAATTTTTTTCACTGCAGTTCTCCCACTTCAACTATCAAGAAATTACTGCCCTGTGACTGAGTAGCTATTCTCTGTTTTGACACCCTCTCCAACATTTCAGGCAATCAGCTGCAACAATGATGTTATTTTGAAGTTTATAAAGATAAGTTGGAATCTCAGGAAAAGATAGACCAGCTGATTTGTCTGTTTGCATGTGCTGAGCATCTGAAGTGGGCTACATCTGTCAGAACCTTTCAGACGCTTGCTGTTTTAAAGTGGTTTACAGTGCACGGACCAAGGCTTCCCAAGAACGATTCAATTTCACTATGGTTTCTCTTCATGAAATTCATTAGCTCTTTCTCTAAAAGTTGTGCTTGGGCTTCTTTCTGCTGCAAAACAATATATCTATATACGTAAATGCACATCGCTCTTCTGCATGAAAGTTGGACCGTATGAACATTTATGCATTGATGTGCATTAACAATGAATATCTGCAGGTTCATATTTGCAAGTGTTGGCTGACCAGGAGGGAGAGAACAGGGATGCTAACCGTCCTCCTCTCCTCCTGCCTCTGGACACGCCTTCTCCCTCTCCTTCTCCTTCGGCTTCGGCCAACAGTAGCCCAGTTTCACCAGCATCCTGTTGGCTAACAGTACTGGTGGCAGTCGTTGTTAACCCGGGCCTCTACCGATCCGGTATGGAAATCTGTGTTGTTATCTGCAAATTTGATTTGACACCGGATGCCCTTCCTGACGTAACCCTCCCCGTTTTTCCGGGCTGACCGTTAAAACAGCCCAGCCATGTTTGTTGGGAGAAGACCGAAATTATGCAGTCTCAAGGCCTAGTCCCGGGTGATGACGTTGAAACTGATAACTGTTTGCTACATAAGAGACGATTGTGAAGTACTATAAAGATAGATTTGTAACTATAGGGCCAGAGCTCTCCAAGGATTGCCTTGGTGATTCTGTGAGATTTCTCCTTTATGCAAAATGATAAACTATGCTGCCTGGCCAAAAAAAAGACTCGCACACTTCAGTCTTTCATTTGACCATCTTTAGCTTTGATTAAGGAACATTCATGCTGCATAACTTTGCTGAGCCTAGACCAGACCGTTGGTTCTTAAGTACTGTATTTGTTAGTTTAAATTGAAACAGTGACATTTTTTTGGCCAGGCAGAGTATATCATATTGACCATTTTGGGCTGTTCTGATCATTTGTGACTGCTGAGGTGATCGCAAAGACATGGGCGTCCCGGTATGTAGATAAAAACCCTGGGTGTGCATAGAGGCTGGTTGATGTCACTGTAGGCAGAAAGAATGCATTTGTGCATTCTGCATGCTGATGAAGTCTAATATCCTGGTCCTTTTGACTTTGGAGGCCTTTCTCAGTGTTAACTGTTGCAATGCTGCATTATTACCCATTACGTCTTGGAGACCGTGCCTTTTTAAAAAGTTAAAAGCCCACACTTCAGCTGAATAGGCCTTCATCATCTGCTCCTAACCACTTTAGAAAAATGCCCTTATTCACTTTTAAAGACTTTGATGTCATTGATATAATGTCAAAATATAATTCAGCAATGGGGGGAGAAGCACTAGATGGCCTGAAATTTCACTTTTCGAAATTCCAAAGAAGCATATCTTTAAAGCCTGGATTCCTTTCCTCTGAACTTGGAGTCTTAGAGGCCATTAACCTATTTATAACTTCCATTTATCATTTACACTACCAGTCAAAAGTTTTTGCACGCAATAAGATTCTCTACATTATCAGTGTTACTTACATCTTTTTCACAAAAAATTCTAGACGCTGAATATTCATTGATAAAAAATAAGACATCCATGTTCACTGTCCATCAAATACCTTTATTAGCAAAGAAAATTTGTCATTTCTCTAGTTCATCGAAGTAGCATCCTCTAGCAGCTACAACAGCAAAGCAAATTTGAGGCATTCTCTAAAGGGACATTAAGTATTGCTCTGTAAGTTCATTCCAACACTCCTGGGGCAGGGTTTATGGTTATTATGGTTTATTATGTTTATTACATTACAGTATTCATAAATCTCCTTTGAGCTGGAGTTGAACTTTGTGGTTTGCAAAGACAAATTACAACATTTACATATAGACTATTGGGTGTCTAGAATTTTTTGTGAAAATTATGTGAGTAAAATTTATAATGTAGAAAATTTTATTGTGTGCCAAAACTTTTGACTGGTAGTGTACTCGTTACCATTTAGCATAATTTGGAGAAGTCTTCTTTTTTGGTTTTCCCATTCACAACAGGTTACAAACCTCCACAACGCAATGCAAGATTTTCTTTTTTTTTTCTATATTGCTAAAATCATTTTCATATAACAAATAAATCATAGGTGCTGTTCCCTGTCTTCATTAATGATCTTGCATACCAAAACCTAAATAGCAAGTACTCAATTCCAGCTTCATTTTGGGCTACCTCCAAATGTGGTACTAGCTTTTGCTAATTGCTAATTACAGTTGGAGTGTCTGGTTCCTTACGTCCCCCAGATGCTGAATCCCACCAGAGGGATTTCCATCAAAAGGCAGATCAAAGTTTTGATGAATCCAGGTCATCATAGCATCTTATTTTTCCCTTCTACTTCTTTCTCATCTCCTCATAGACTTCATTGAATTAATAAGAACTTTGCATTCCAGTCAGTCTCATAATAAAAGTGCTGTCCTCTCCAAAAGGCAAAAGGGAGTAAATTCATTTACATCCAAATTGCAGAGGACAACCAGATGTCTAGTTGTTCCTGCCACAATCTTTACCATCCCTGATATCTATTGTTCAGTAATGTTGATCAAACTTTGTACTCCAGTGTTGCCAAGACCATGTTAATTTACCCATACAGAAACCCACATCACTGACTGTGTCCCTGTTGGTATGGAGAACCTTAATTGTGACCAATCAAGAAACATTCAAATTCCTGGAGATGTAGTACTGCTGTACATTTAAGCAAGGCACTTAACCTTAGATTGCATCAATAAAATATTTAAAGTAACATGCTTAAACTGTGCAGGTAATAGATTCTATTGCAGAGGTTTAGAGAATATGGAGGGAGGGGAGCACGTAGATTCCAGTAGTGTGGTAAGAATTTAGTCAGGGTTGAGACCAAATCAAGAATTCAGCACAAAACAAACACCGTTCATCTGCAAAGAGGAGGAATGTGGAATGTAGGGATGAATATAAACTGACAGAAAATCTAATCCTAAGCTAGAGAACATAACTAGGCAGGATAGAACAGGATAGAACAGAAGCACTTTGCTACAAGAAACAAGCACCAAGACATGTGTAACAAGCTCCAAGACTCCATAGACCCACCACTTCCAAGTTATCTCAAGGTCATTGTTATGCTCTTCCGTGTATGGGGATGGTGAGATGGCAGCACAGGACTAACATATGACAGTTACGGGTATACCATTTTCAAATTCCCCCCATAGGCTCGAGTCTCAAACATGATCTGAAAAGTCAACAATGATCATTTAATTTTTTGCACCCATTACTCTTCTTTCTCATCATCTCCTTCCTTCAATGATGCATTTCGGCTGCAGCTACATGATGGTTAAGGTATAGAATGGCTTAACAGAGCACCAAAATTATTCAAATAATGTGCTTTTGAGTCCACAATCATTGTTGTTTTTTATAGAATTTAATCAATTTCTATTTATCATTAATCATGCGACATGGCCCTCCTGCTGGGTGTCACAGTCAGACTGATCAGTGAAGGCGATGACAAAACCTTCTCAGGGGTTTTTGGAACAAACTAGAAGAGCAAGTTTTGCCAAGAAAGCTAGAATCAGCTCTGATCGTTTGCAATTCATTGACCTCAACATGAAAGTCAAATACATCTGAGGGAGTCACAAGCCTCAGGGTCCTATAGATGGACCTGTTTACTTTGGTCTTGGACTTTTCTGTCTGAGGAGGAAACAGTAGATCCATGCATACTTGATATACCCCTAATATATCACTTTCTTCACATCTGCTCAGTTCCATCAGCCCTTTGACCTCCAGCAGATTATAAACTTTGGATAAAAGTGCCACACGTCAATCACGGCAATGGGTTCAAACAGAATCTCATTTAGAAAGTTCTAACAGAATTTCCACAGTCTGTTTTCTGCATGCCTACCATGCAGAAATTCTCTAAAATAGGCAGTTTCTGTTGTGATTGAGCTGTACATTGGACTGGCAGGTATGAATTGAAGTTGCAGCGATGGGAGAAATTTTAACCTCCACAATTTTTATGGCCAGCTGTCTATCCAAATTCACTCTTCTAAAACCTCCCATTCTGCAATTGACCAATAGTCTACTACCCAAATTATAGAGTACAAAAATGTTGGTAATTCACAGTTTGCATCCAGCTCATCAAAGTCTTTGAAAAGTGACTGGTAAAACAAATGTTTCTTCATGTGATTCTGTTTTTCGGCTCACGACTGTGTACCTTGGTCTTGGCTGGGGATATCAAGTTCAGATATTCTGGTAGACAGGACACAGCCAAGCATCATCCCAGCAGTTGGTAGTGTCGTCTGTCACCGTTACGGAGCTGATAAGTGCCGTTCCGTCAGGAGCTTTACCTCTCCTTGTCATCTGCATTTGGTAGAATAAAAAGAACAGAAACTCGTCCCCTGTGTATTCCACATGGCTGCACTAAACGGTCACCTTCCTTCCACAGCCAAATCACACACCAGGAGAATGAGAATGAGTGCGATATGAATGGGTTGTCTCCAGTGCACCAATATTTAATTTAAGCACATTGGATGCATCTGTTATCTGCTGGATTCTTCACATACGTTTCCTCATCCATGTCCCATCACGTTTGTCTGTTAATCTCTACTCGATTATATGTTTGTCTGACAAATGTTACTGTATGACTGTCCAAGTTAAATCAGTCATTATAAACGAAACTCAGGGTCTAAGACACAGTGGGAGTGACACTCACTGTGTGTCACAATGGGAGTGACATGCAGTGTGTGAGTTACAGTGGGAGTGACATGCAGTGTGTAATTAAAAGTGGACATGACATGCATTGAGTCAAAGTGGATCCAGCCTGATGCATGACAACCTTCAACAAAACTTCAACAAATATCAGCAAGTGTACCATTAACAGCCAAGCCAAGGTTTCTTCCTCCTGAGGGAGTTTTTTCTTGCCACTGTCGCCTTTGGCTTACTTTCTGGGGACTGTGGACCCGGGACTATGTAAACCGCTTTGTGACTGTGCTTCATGTTAAAAGCGCTATATAAATAAAATTGAATTGAATTGAATTGAATTGAAAAATTGAACCTGAGCACAACATACAGGAAAATTCCAGTTCTCTTCTCAAAATAATTCTTTTCAATCTGAAGAACTGCATGTAGGAAGGTTGGAAGAGATATTTATGACTTTCCTGACAGTTGGTCAGAACACGTCCATCTCTGAAACCATGGCACTTTTGTGAAAAGAATCAAACACAAGTCCCAAAGTTAGATCATCTGATTGTACACAGTATGTGATATTTTCAAAGAGCTTTTTTACTATTGATCTAATTTGTATTGCATACCAACTGTTTAATTTTCTCTACTCACTATTAAGTGCAAGGAATTGGCCCATTTTTTTCCATTTGTGACTCCCTCAACATTCAGTGACACCCACACCAGCTCAGAAGCGGTGAAGTTTAACGGACACCTTGAGCCATACATGTGCCATCAGGACCCATCCTCCTCATGCCATCCACCACAGGCTTCTTAGAGCGATGTGCCACGTGTGGAGGAGAGCGCAAGTTCTCTACTCCTTGATTCCACTCACAAGCCCTGCGGGCGCTCTGCTGATGCAAGACAACGCTCGCAAAAGGACGAGGCCATCTGGTTCACCTGTAAGAACACAGCCCTTTCCCTTAGCCTCCCTGTCCCAGAAAGGTAATGGGGCAAAGTGGAGGTTGGACCGAGATCCCTACCACGAGGCACAAATAAATTTGACAAATCTGCCTCCAGGCAGCCCTCCGTATTATTGACAAATGCTTACACCCAAAGAAAATGAATGCATGGTTGTAACTGTAAGTGACAGCAGCCAAAGAATGCAACATAAGCACATAATCAGTACGTGACCTCCATTGTAATATAGTCTTTCTAAATTTGACATGCTAAAGCAATACATTAGTATAGCTTACACCATGCATGAAAAAGTGAATTACTTTACCTGAGCAACAATATCTAAAGGTGCAAGATTATACACAATCAGCAGGTGCAGGAAGCATTACAGGTAACAATTTCCAAAACATTCGGCAAGATTTTGCTTTGCAACCCTCTGCTCATAAATATATTTGCTATTGCTGAAAAACCCTGTGACAGGAATCCCCTGAGGGTTTAATTTGAACATTTTACGTTTTTAAAGTTATCCCCCTGTGCTATGTCTTAGACTGCATGTGTCATGTCCTATTAGATTTTTCTCTTCATATTGAGCTTCAATCTTGCAAAATATTTCAATGAGGTCTGTCTCTAGGCAAGATGCACTGGAATTTATGTAATGCAGAAAGTGAGGAAAAAAAAATTTCCCTTACCCTTCTTTAACTTCCCTTTGCACTTATTGCTGTCCTTTGACATTGGATGAAATGTCTGCAACTCATGTCCAGCTTGGATCACCATCTAGACTTTACGAGAAAGAGACCGAGATAGCACCCAGAGCAGGATCTCACCCAGACCAGGTAGCTCATATAAGGCTGTGCCACACTGATTTATTTAACAAGCAGTTTCAGACATTTGGCGGCATCCTAGTAATTAGAGCTTCTTGAGAAGTGGATGCATTCACCACTCTACACAGCACCAAGAACCTTGGAGATAACTTGTGGATCCATTACAATAAGGAAAAGGGCCATTCTCCCTTTCACAATGCATGTGTCTTTTCTATTGGGTAACGCTGAAGCAGATACATTATAACAGAAAAAAGAAAAATATCGTAGGACTGGAAAAATCTTACTTCCAGATATAATAACATTGTAAAACCACAGTAGGATGGTGAGATTGCATAGTGTACAGGCAATCACAGACTGTGTGAATCAAGTTGGAGTTAGTAAAGTAACCAAAGAGATATGGGTGAAATTTTTCTGTTTCTACATTTTTAGGTGAGCAGCTAAAGGATTTAAACCTTGTCCTGTAGCCTTAGATGCGGCTTTGTCGAGCCGTCCTGCCCAAGATCCATTCCAAAATGGAACTCTGAATAGCAGCAGTAAAATCACACAAAATCTCTGGTCATTACAGACCCACCAGTCTCATCCTGTCGGAGGAACCCAGATGAAAACATCAGCTGAAGCTTTGCCACCACAGTGAATCAACTTCGATTTAAAAACCACTCGGCCACCAGCCGACACACCAGTGATGTATGAAGCAGACCGGATCACTGCGATAAAAATGAGAAAATGAAAATGGATTAAGCAAATCCTGAATGCATCACTCTGAAAATGTACAGTGAGAGGCTATTAGCGCTGAGCGAATCAATCGGAACTTGACCTGGATCACAGCCCAGATGTAACTCCCTACTGAAATAAATCTAAAAGCACAGAAAAAGTCCTTTACTGGCCAAATGCCAACTGATGATGATAAATTGTTTCACATCAGCATATTTTAAAGTAGAACATATATTAAATATGCACTAGCTTATATTTTTTGATAACTTATATTAACAAAAAGCACTGTAGGAGTTCATGTGGCAGACAGACAGAGACAGACCTCCAGGTTGATGCATCCAATTGCAAACTGAATAACTTAACTCGTGCAATATGTTTCATGCAGATGGACTGTGGTCTACCTACCTCATTTTACCTACCTCATTTTACACTACAATT
>JAACJT020022788.1:0-30893 GCA_009936485.2 Gymnarchus niloticus | reverse complement strand
TTCAGTTAAGAGATGGATCAACTCCAACAGAGACTGTATCAGCAACACCGGAGACTGTGTCAGTTCCCATTAGTGACGTGTCCACTCCTGCAGAGACTGTATCAGCACCACCAGCGACTGTTTCAGTTCCCTTTACTCATTTGTCATCTCCTCCTGATACTGTATTAGTAACACAGGAGACAGTAACAGTTCCACTGAGAGATGTGCCAGTACTTGAAGAGTCTATGCCAGCAATACAGGCAACTCTGTCAGTCCCTTATCCATCTGGATCACTTGTGCAGGGTGCTGGGCTTGTTCCCCTAGACCTACTGCCAATGCCCCAGGTGAGTGTTGACCAGGGTCTACTGTCATTTTCCAAGCTAACCACTCAGCTCGTGACTTGGCTGGAGAAAACACAGCAGAGCCTGAGAGACAAGCCCCCAGGGGCAGCAGTGCCAGATGGCATTGAAGAACAGCTTCTCATCTGTCAGGTAAGCATATTAAATGTCAAAGGTCAACACTATGGAAACAACATTTTCACTTTTGGTGGCTGTAGCCATGATGGCTTATAACCTCAAGCTGTGTGTTGGACAACTTCTGTGCTCAGGGGGCTTGTGAGGAAATGAAGAAGACGGCATCCACTCTGTGTAGCCTGAAGCATGGGGATATTGCTGAAAGACATCAATGGGTACTTGCCCTCTCCTCATCTGTAGACCTGTTCAGGATTAGCCTGGTCCCATTGTTGCTGTTATCAGAGAGGAGGATCCAGGAGAAGGTATGCAGATTTCCTCATATGTACAAATTTTCACATGCACACACTGAACTTAAACCAAAGACCAGACCAAATGAAGAAGATTTCATAGCTGGTGTGAGAATTTGAGCCCAGCTGAGCCTAACACTAAAAGGTCTCAATATTGCCATAGGGTGATTTGCAATGTGGAGTATCACACCTAGAAGGAGACATGGGGCACACTGTCAGTGATCCAGAACCGCTGACCACTCTCAAGAATGCATCCATCCAACAGGAGAAGGTAAGATTAGAGAGAGACCTCTAAGATCTTTGAGCATATTTTTTAATTGTTAATGACACACACCTGTACAATTCACTCTGCATGTTCTTAATTGTCCAAGTTAAGCTGTTGACTTGAGGAGATTCAGCATTTACAAGTAGCTGAAGTACTTCACTTGAATCTTGTTCTACAGATCTGGAGTTTATTTTAAATTATTTAAATTGGTATTCCAGTATGTCTCAGATACCAGGGTCTCATTAGCCCTTTGCTAAAGCTGAATCTTTTTACAGTTTTCATCTTTTATTTCATGGGTTGTTTGAGATTCAAAAGTGATGACATGATAATGTTCAGATGGTCCTTCCACAATCTTAGACCAAACAGCCACGCACCATCTCAAATCCTTTAACCCAAGTTCAAAACAAGCATCTCCACTGGAACATGTCCTCTTGTCTTAAAGTCATATTCCTCCTGATGCAACTTTTTCAGCATATTTTTGCCTAGAGCCTCATGTATAAAATTTCAATGGATGTTACATTCAGTACTGCATCTGGCACAGGACTGAGGTCTCAGTATTAAGGTCTAATGAAGGCTTCCTTGTGGAGTTCTCTCTTTTCTGGATAAATGTTTTTTTTTTTTATCCTTTGCCTTGCATGTTTGCATAACTTGTCTTTGGTATTGTCTAGATATTTCTGCATTGACTTCAAAAAGTGTGACAGCATGTACAAAGTACCAAATGGCTATAAAAGAATACAAAAAACAAGGATGTGTACATTACTGTAGTCACATTGTCTTTTTCTCTCTCTCTAGGAGCTCAGGCATGAACTGAAAGAACAGAGAGACCTAGTTGTGGCTTTAATGAATTACAGCAGCAAAGCTCAACTACGCAGCACCACACAGGAATACCGAACTCAGCCACTGAGCAGGTAAGGCTCCCTGGTAGATTAAAGCTTTCAGTGGCTGTTCCGATTGCATGACTAACTTTACCTTATTACCCGCTCGGTATAAACTAGAACAGGGAAAAAAGATTTTTGTATTGCACTAGATCATGACCAGCAGTGTATATCCAGAGATGCCACTCTTTTAAAGTAAATGGTTAGCTACCAAAATTGTTGTCACGAACCTAAAAGGTACAACAACAGGTCCTGTCATCTGTATAATTTTTTGATCATGAGGCCATTTTCTTCAGACTTCACACCAGCTGTTGACCAAATCACATTATAGCATGGAAAGCATTTTAAGTTACAGAACAGAAGGGGTGAATTGGAAGGGAGGTCTGTGGATGCAGGCACATGAAAGATTTCCCTCTGCAGACCTCCCACTGAGCCTGAATGGGATGCCATGGCACAGGAGGAGGGGACCCACCTTTGTAACCAGCTGGAGGCCACACTGAACGCCCTGAATGGGACTGGAAGCCCTTGGGAGGTAAATCATGAGGATCCCTAACCAGCCCAGTTAGGTCTGTTAATCATTGCCCTGATTATTAACGTGACACAAAATAATTAAGACCATTTCACACTTTTAGAGTATGGTAGTTTGGCACAAACACGACGTTGGTTGTCACTGTTCTGCAGAGTGTTGCAGACCAGACATCAACACAGACATTTCAATATCTGTTGATGATCATGGACCAATATCAACCTTTGATCTCACCTGCTTCTGCAGGAGACCCTTGTGGCTGTGCAGCCGGAGAGACCAGTTAACTGGAGTCTACCCGTTGCACTAAGAAAAGAGGCCCCCCAACTTGAGGTACTGAGATTGCGGTTTGAATACTGGGTTGTATGTTACTGTATGATTCCTAGGCTCTATGGCTGTATAACCCCTGGATTTTATACTGTATATACTCTACTGTGAAAAAGTCTTAGGCCAACAAAAAATGTTTAAAGATCATTTTTTATGCAGCTTACATATACTTGCTCAGAAAAAATAAGTGGATATGACATTAGAATATAAACAAGTCATCTGTAACACAATAAAATTGACAAGAATTATTATAGAAAGATTATTTTTTGGATATTTAGAAGAACTCAGTTGGGGCTTGCAAAACTCTTCTCAACAGCAGCCCAGCCATTCCATGTACTTTGTACTTAATTTCACCACTTAATGAATTGACTTAGTTAACTTTAACAGGATATTTGGCCGTATGCAAATATCTGTGTGTACATATGTGTTCCTTCTGTGTCTCTGCAGGACCTGCTGAATGTTGCTTGTACCTCCCTGCATAGCCAGCAGGGGGTGCTGCAGGAACAGCTGGACCAGCAGCAGCAGTACGAACAGCAACTCCATGGATTGGCCAGCCTGCTGGAACTGGGCAGAGAGAGGCTTCTCTACGGTCAGCACATGCAGCTGCACAGCCTGGATGAACTGCAGGCTCTCCTAAGCAGTCACAAGGTACGCCATCCAACAAAGACACATGATCACCTCGTCAGCATGAGCTAGCAAGTGATTTTTGGAGAGACCAAGATGACCGAGAAACAAAATGGCACAAAGAATATCTTTATATTTAACAAACAAAATAGCTTTGACTAAATTGACAAATATGTAAAATTGCACATTAGGCATGCTCTGGATTGAAGCATCTGCTAGCAATAATTATGATATAAACATTAAATCAGTACTGTTTAATTTAAATCATTGCAGTGAATGCCCAGATGTAAAAATAAACAGTATTATTTTGTACTCCAGAGCTAAAGAAAGCAAGTCAAATTCAGGCCACTAACTACTAATAGCAAAGAACACTCAGAAAGCAAGACTTTGTCTTTCATTTGAGTCTAAGAGTGAAGTCAGTCACTCTCACTTTGTTTTTGGTGGGGGGAGAAGACATTTTTCCAGGACCTGGTGTTCCACTTGGCAACAGTACAGCGACTCTCTCAGCGCGTGCCAGGCTCCATACTGCAGACGCAAGAGGGAGTGCAGGCAGCACTGGAGCAGGAGGCTGGCACTCTCCAGGAGGGGGCGCTGCAGCTGGGAGTGCAGTTACAGGAAACCCTTCAGGTACAGAGGCCTAAGGTTTAGGCTTAGTGAAAGACCATTTGAAATCTGGAAATTTGTATCATGGAAATTCTTCAGCATTTTATCGTGTGTATTTTCCATCTTTTGTAAGTATTCCATATTAATGGGGGTTTTATACAGATTTATCATGTTGTTTTTTGTGTGGATGGTTTGGTTAATGTTTTGGTCTAAAGTTACACTGAGTGAACCTTATGGTTTCTGTTACTTTATTGCTTGATTTATTGATGTTAACCTTATATCCTCCAATACATGGCACATTTTTGAAATCAACTTTTACCAGAAAAACTTTGAATAGCAGGGTGCCAAAAGCAGAATCCTAATTTATCTTACCAATGGGCTGGTGGATGGCAAATTTATACCACATGGAATGTTTTAAACATTAAACTATCTGGCTATATATTATGAACTGTATTTGTTTTTAGAGTCTCAGTTATTATTAAAACTGGGGGTAATCATTTGAATCATTAATTCATATTCATGTGTAGGGTGTTCAAGCTTACTGCCTCACTCACATTATATCTTGGCAACAAGCCGGTTCACACAGTTAACTGCTCCTTGTGTTGACTTTTTTGACTCTGTGGTTCCCTCAGGCCTGGGTTCGGTGGCAAGAAAGCAGTGCCTATCTAGGGAATCTGCTGCATGACCTGGAGGCCAAAATGCAAAGTGTATGTCCAGTAAAGGAGTCTGAGGATCAGCTTGAGGAGAGACTCTTTATCTGCCAGGTACTCTGCATATTTGCTGTACTAACACTGTAGCTATTGAAGAGAGTCCTTACCTGCCCACACTAACACTACACTTTTACTGTCTTTTACTTTTCATTGATTTTCAGTTTTTTTTAAACATTGATTCATGAATACAAACTTAAACAATCTTTTTTTTTTAATTGTTTAATTTATAAACTGTCTGCATAACTACGATTTAATGTTAGCTCTCTTGAGTAAGTGCAAATAACAGGTTCTTCCCTTCACAGGAGGTGAGCAGGGTCCTGGAGGAGAACAATGCGCGACTGGATATGGCCATTGAGCAGGGTCACGCACTGCAGGATGGAGGGCACCGCAGGGCTGTGGGAGCTGCTTTGCGTGAGCTGCAGAGCCGCTGGAATGTCGTGTATCGCTGGTCAGAGCAGGAACAGCTTCAGGTCTCCATGGTCAGGAGTCTGTGGAGCAGGTGTGTCTGTAAAAACATTAAAAAATGTGATAAAATTGTGAATTAACATAATATAGGGATCAACATGGTGGCTCAGTTAGGTAGCCCTGATGCCTCACACCTCCAGAGTTGGGGGTTTGAATCCCACCTCTGCTCTGTGTGTGGTGTTTACATGTTCTTCCCATGTTTCCTCCAGTACAGAGACAAGCCATTAGGCTAACTGACATCTCCGAAATTCCAGTTGTGTGTGTGTGTGTGTGCTGCGATGGATGTGGATTTTCAGTCAGTGTGTCCCTCCACCTTGTTTCCTATGCTCTCCATTGAAAATTTGTTGAGGATAAATGTCTATAATATCGATGGATTAACAAGTCCATACTTGTCAATAATTTAAGCTGTGATTTTAAGCTTTTTAGAATGTATAAATGTATATACTGTTGCCCAACCACTTTTTCCCATTTAGACACCATAAATGGGCAATTAATTAGAAAAAAAATGATTAAAAATAAAAGTAAATGATAATCGACATCTTTGATTCTTTGACATATTCCCGAAGATTCTTCGATGACTCGATGACCCTGGGCAAATGGATGAGAGAAGCCAGGGAACGCCTACAAGCCTGGAGGATAGGCTCTGAGGCCACGCCCCACGAGCTAAAGCACATCCGCGAGCTGTTGGCAAACTTTCTGGTGAATCTGCTGGCTGAACAGTCAAAGTTTTTCATTTTCACATTTTATTTGGAATTGGAGGTTCTGTTGCGATCTTTTGGTTTGTTTAAGTCTCGCACATCTATGAATTTAGCCGCGAGTGTCTAAATTAAAGACAGGGTTAGTAAACTATTGTAACTGTTACAGATACTTTTGAATAATGCCATTGCTGATGCATTCATACCAACAGGCTTGTTTCCCCTTTGTGAGGGTTGTTGTTTTTGCAGTGATTTTAGTTTTCTATGTTGCCTGTATACTATGGTCTAGGATAGATCTTTAACTAGTACAATGTTAGGACTTAGAACTTCTGACTTTTTAAATAATTAGATCAGTGGGGCATGCCTAAATCTTCAGGCATGTGAAAGAAGTACCATCAGCTTGCTTGCCTTCCGTTCCGTGAGGATCCAATTTCCATGTTGCATGTTTCTCGTGACTCTTTCCAACCATCGCATGGAATATTCAGTTCTGTTGCTGTATGCTGTTATTTGTGGAAACAGGACTTTACCAAGGAGGTGAAGGCCAGATCTTTGCTTAAGACCTCTGTGTTCTGTACGGGTGAGCAACTGCTGCAACTGGAAGATGGCGACACAAGCACCCTGCAGTCACAGCTGGCACAGCTGGATGAGTGCTGGACAGACATTCTGTCCACTCTACCAGCTGTCCAGGAGTGGCAACATCAGGTAGGTTCTGCCTTATACTCTGCCACTTCTGATGAAATCTAGTGTCACCACTTATCATTGGTGAAATGTATTCCTGTTTAGATTATTTCTTTTCTGGATATTCACAAAGCAGACCATTTCAGAAACAACGTGTATCACCCTGCGTATGCTTGATAGTCTAATATCTAAAATTCTTGGCCAGAACTTCAAGGTTATTGGCTATCCTACAGCAGGAATCCTTCCTTGTGGCAGTAACTGTGCTGAACAGCCAAAGCTGAAACATTTCAAAAAGTAAGAGCCAACACAAGATAAACATACCTAGAGGCTTTACATGGAAGGAGATCAAAACTTCTTTAGGAGCTAAAGGTTCACTATAAATATTAATCAAATTTTCCAAGCTAAATGAGCAGACATTCTGTGTCTGTTTGTGGCAATACAGTAACCTGCTGTGACTGCTTACAATCCAATGCACATTATAAAAACAAAAATGAAGAGATTGGAGATGTCTCTCAGGAACCAGGCTAAGGGAATGGAAATGTGACTTTCCAAAACAGGCTTAATGAATTTGAAAGACACTCCATGGGTGTTCCTTAATTACGAGGCAGCTCCTCTGAATATGATGGTATGATACACGTCAAGTAGAGGGAGGTGCTGTACCACACCAATGTACAGTAAAGATGTATCAAGAAATGAATGGACATTCTAATAGTGAGGTGAGGAGGTATTGGGAGTTGAAGAAATATAAATTTTTCCATGCCCTTTGCATTGCAGCGGCTGATGGAGAATCTGCCCCCTTCGGAGGCCATGACAGAACTGGGAATCTGGATGGATGAGATAGAAGCCAGACTGAAACAGGATCGACACACGATCCATCGGACCAAGAGTGCAGCAAGCTTTCAGCCATTGTTGCAGAGCTACAAGGTATCGGTCACTCAGTCCAATTCTGATTCATATTATGCTTATTTATGGCTTCAGCTGGCAGTGAAAATTATGTGAAACTGGAAGAGCAGATTTGCAGAATAATCTTCTGTGAGATTATGAAAAGCGTTGTGACTTCATCACGTTTAGAAAAGAGATTTAGCTGTTAATGGTAGCTCTACAAAGTCCCTGGTATGTGTGGACAAGTGGACGGATGACGTTTGGCAGAGTTTGCATCCATAAGAATTTATAAGTACACTGTAATGTGATACTCATTTTGTCCATTGGCTTGTTTTCATTATCTGCTTTTCCAGTTAGTTTGGCTAGGATTTGGAGCCAATGCAACTATGTGAAAAGTGGGTAAAACATTTGACAAATACACACAAAGGACAGTTTAGGGTTAGAAATTCACCTGACCTGTGTGTATGTAGACTAGGCAAAGACTGAGTAGTGACAGAAAACTTACAGAAACATAGGAATACATGTAATAACACAGCTGAGGATGAACTGAAACCCACAGCCTTTAATATCCAATTTGCTGAGTCACTGTTTTAATGCTGCTTCTGTGTAGCAGAATTGTGACTTTGGTTTCAATTCAATTTTTTTCAATTCAATTTTATTTATATAGCGCTTTTAACACAAAAGCTTTCCCTCAAAGAGTTTGGTTTTCTTCTCTGAATCCAGTCTCTCTTCCACAGGAGTATAAGGTTGAGTTGGCTTGCCACCAGCTTACTGTTGACATGCTCAACCAGTCAGTGATGCAGACTTCCAGCTCTGATCTTCAGTCTACAAGATATGAGCACATGCTCTTCTCTGAGAAGCTTGGCACCCTGAATTTGCGCTGGCTCCTCCTGAAGGGGGTGCTGTGTAGCCAGGTGAATACTGTCTTTTTTCTGTGGTTATTCAGAGGTCAATCAAATATTTTGTCGTGTTTTTTAGCCAGAGTACCTGAAGATACATAAAATCATATTTCTTGCAGCTGCATGAGCCTGTAGTGTGGATGGTATTCATTTAAAAAAATCTATTAGCTATCCACTTATCCTGGTCAAGGTCACCTGAAGTCTATTTCAGGCAGCATAGGGCACAAGGCAGGAGTACACCCTAAATAGGATACCAGTCCATCACAGGGTAAATACACCTTCACTATCATATACTGAGGGCAATTTAGAGATGCGTGTTAGCCTAACTGCATATCTTTGAAGTGTGGAGAGAATATGAAACCTTCACACACGGAGCCCCCAACAGAGGAAGGCTGGAGGCAACAATGTTACCGTCTAAGTTGCCTACACCACGTGGCCGCTTGACAAGGGTTAAGTCCCTATAGGAATCTGCATAATATGAGGAATATATATTAACATATATAACATATAGTAACAATATGAAATGCATTAATGTTCACCAAGCTGAGTCCTGTGAGACTTAAAGAATTCTGTTGAGGGAGTGGGAGGTCTGCAGCTGATTCTAGTCTTTATGAATAAGCTGGATACTGTAGATCTATCTCCAGAGAATTACATAAAGCGGCTGCCTTTCTGACCTCTTTTAGATCTGTGCTCAATTTTCAAGTGCCAGGGAAGGATTTAGTAATGTTAATTTAGGTTAGTTTCAATCACGTTTTGGTTCACTGGGCCTTCAGGGGAATTTCTTCAAGTTCCTTCATTTTGACTAAATGGAGGACTGAACAGCATCCTTTTAAAAGCACTGTGCCATGGTAGGCTTTGTTTATGCTGGTGTTCCTCAGGCCCAAATGGTGGAGCAGGCACTCCAGACTTGTATGGCCAGAGAGGACAAGGTACAACTCCTGGGCAAGTGGGTATCAAGACAGAAGGAAAGGCTAACCGAATCAGAGAGACCTGCCAGTCGCTGTCAGGCCATGAAAGCACTGGAAGAGTGTGGGGTATGTGGGCAGGGAATTCAATCTACTCTACTAACTTCTGTTCCAGATTATATCAGCTCAGGTACTTAAGCATGCAAGTCTATTCACTGGGGCTTTTTTTCAAATTGTGACGTGTATGTATCTCGGCCTATAAACATGTCGCAGGACACGGAGGTGAAGCTGAGAGATGTGTGCACCCAGCTTCAGCAGCTGAGAGGAACTCGCCTTTATGAAGCAGAGGAGGAAGAGCTGGGAACAGACTCCACATTTACCAAGCAGGTGGACTCTCTCACCAGAGACTGCACAGATCTGGGCCAGCAGGTACCTTACATGCCTCAGGCATTCAGATGTTCTTACTGACTGTACCTGTACAGACATTGCAATGTATTACTCTATATTATATCATGATGATAGACAGTAAGTCTGATCATTTGGCGTGTCACATTTAGTACACTGTCATCATCAATACTTTAGCAGAATTTACATTGTACAATACAATGCATTACACTGTTGACAACAGAGTAAATTCACTGAAGTATACTAGACTGTACTGGCTGTGGTATACTACAGTATAACTTTGTTACTCCCTGCTTCCATTCGTCTTGGCAGGTAGCTGCCCTCCGCCCAAGGCTGCAGTTGGTCTTGGATCTCTGGGGTCGGGTAGAAAAGGAGCTAGCAGTGGTGTCACTCCACACAGCTAAGACCCAGTACGCTCTGGAGCTGGGGAACTATGCCCAGTTTTCCCAGAGTGCACTGCAGGAACACGTGGCTAGGCTCCAGGTGACTGTTTTGCTCTGCACTTTCTCTTTAGTGTCATAGTCTTAAGTGGTAAGCACAGATATAGGAAAAGAGTATGTGATATTTCCCACAGATTTTATATTCATATTTTAATTCTGTTTGACAGTATTGTCAATTTCTAATCTCTTTCAAATCTGTGTCTTTTTGCTGTATTGAAATCTGTGAGCTGATCATAAGTTCATGTAGACATTTAGTGCTGATATTGACATTTATGAAGTAAATAGGTTAAGTCTTTAAGTCCATGACCAGATGGGTATATGTTTGTCTTGTCTGTAGATTATTAATAAGCTTGTGTTGATGTTTGATAGTGTGTTGAGTTGGCTGACACCCGTGACCTTAATGGGACAGGATTGTATGTGGCGAACCTTTTTGACGTTGCTAATAAGGTTAAAACTGATAATGTTAAAGTTCTTAGCTTCACTGTGTATTTTTGTCCATAGCTCCTGCAGGGTGAAGCAGGTGGGGTGGAAGAAAAATGGGAAGCCTTAAACAGGACCTTCGCCAGCCTGAAGGAGGTTATCAGCCCTGCTGCAGCTCAACTTTTATCGGAGCAAATTGACAAAAAGAGAAATCGGTCAGTACCTGAGGGAATGGAACTGGTGTGACAGTTTGGCACAACCACAATTAAACATTTCTAGTACATACAACAAACCATTCATGCATCCATTCATCTTCCATAAATGCTCACCCAGAACCAGACAGCAGTGAACCTGGAACCGATGTCAAGAAGCACATGGCATAAAGCAGAGTGCTCCCTAGATGGGATGAGCATCCTTCACACAACATAATTAGCCAAATACACATCAAACCCAAATCATTTTCTCTTTGGATAGTTGCTATGAACTCTTCAGTAGATACAGTGGCACTGCTCACAGGCAATCAAGAGCGAGTGTTTTTTGTTCTTCCTACTAGGTGGGCAGCAGTCAGCCAGGAGGTGACAAATGCTCTGCCTAGAGCCCAGGAGCTGCAGACTCTCTGGAGAAGATACAGCAGTGTCCTCAGCAACTGCTCTCAGAGTTTACAGCTTCAGCAGGAACAATCCAACTTCCTGCTTGGACCGCTGCCTGCGAGGGACCGCACCACCGAGCAGGTTCAGGCTCGACTGGAGGCTGTCAGAGTGAGTACACCAGAAAGGCGTAGCCCCTGGTCAGCAACTATGGTGGGCTGGTACTGATTCAGTGTTAAAGCAGAGGGAGGTTCTCTGGAGAAGGGCTAGGTGGTAACATGTACATAGACTGATATGAACATTATTAACAGTATTAATAGTATTATCATTAACAGTATTATTGCACGTAGTTCATTTGAATATCTATCCTAACCTTTCATCTGTTATCCATATGTATACTCATCATATCTACAACGCCAACTCAGAAAAAATTGGGATGGTATGAAAAATGCAAATAAAAAAAAAAACCTTTGCATTTTCCATACCATTCCAACATTTTCTGATTTGGGGCTGTATTATACATTAACAACTCCACAGTCCTGTCTAAAGAATAGAAATGTTAAATTCTGAAATATTAACAGAGCCATCAACTTTTTTGGAATCTTGTGATTTGTATGTTGAACAGATGCAGCAGCAAAGTCTGGAAGTCTTGCAGGGCAGCGTGCAGGAAGTAATGGAAGCATCCAAGCACCTAATTGGCCACGTGAATACCCCAGAAGCCATCTTTATCCAGTCAGAGAGCTGGATGTTATCATGTGAACTCCTGACATTGAGGGAGGCACTAGCAAAGAGACAGGGACAGCTGCAGGTGAGAGGTCACTGGCCATGTTCAACACAGGCATTTCCATATGCTCTTCTTTGAATTGTTATTGGTGCTATTTAATGCAGTTGAATTTTGATGATGAAATATTTTTGAGAATTTTTTTTATTCTCTACATTTGCAGAGAATAAAATAAACGTATTTTGTGATTTTTTTGAATAATAACTGTGAAAAGTAATAGTAAGAAAAAATAATCAAATTATTAATAGAGCACGATTAAAACCAATATATGCTGGTGTTATAATTGCAAATATCTACAAAAAAAATTTTGAATTATCTAGAATCAAACTAAACTGATTTCTTATAAAACTTAGGAGCAAATAAAATTATTAGGAATAAAGAAAATGGTACAAAATTAAAGTAGGTAAATGTTTTGCCAACCTTAGCATGTTATTTCCACAAAATGAAAAATTGTAGCATTGACATACATTAAATAGCCATTGACATGATGTGTCCAATCTGAGCTATATTTATTTTGGAATATTTATAAATGCCTCTTTGTCAACAGGCCCATTCATTTATATGCACAGACAGTTTGTATTGACTGACTTGATATTTTTCCAAGGTATAGAACTTTCTGATGCACTGAAGGCTAAAGAAGGAATAAGCTATCACACAGCATTGATATAATATTCTAAGTATTAGTCAAAACACTAAGTAGAAGAAGAATTCTTTGGGAACCTACATTAAATATAATGGATCTTTACACTTCTGAATATAGGCTTTTAATTCTGACAACGTGAGTGCACACGCGTACGTGTGTGTGTGCCATGTTTATACTATGCTGTGGGGAGAAAATGTTCCCAGGAGGTAATAAAACCTTGACATTTTTACCTTGTGGGGACATTTGCCGTGTTCTCACAAGGGAAACTCAATTTTATAAAAATCAAAAAACCAAAAGAGCCAAAAGTCTTTTATTTTGTTGGGTTACTTATGGTTAAGGTTAGGGCTGGATAAGGGTTAGGGCTGTCATAATTAGTATAAGGGTTATGCCCATTGAAATGAATGGAAGGTCCCCACAATGTTATAAAAAGACAACTGCATGTGTGTGCGTGTGTTTGTGTGTGTATGTGCTCTGTGAGTGCAGAAGGACCTGGAGTTCCTGTATGGGTTCACAACTAGCCTGGAGTCTTTGGAGCTTCACCTGCAGTCCTGTCAGAGCCAGCTGGGTAGTCGCATGGCTTCTGCCTCCCAGGTGAGTTTCAGAAGTCCTGCAGTATTATCATCATCCTGCATGAAGCAACTGTTCCATCCTTCCATCCATCCATGTATCTGTCATTTGTATGTATGCCTGATTTTCTCAAAGGTGTTTTTGCTGTCATACACACGCATAGGTATTCAATGAAACTCTCATCATACGTGAAGTCATGGCATGCTGAGGGCTTTTTTGGCAGACAAGCACAGCGAACTCTGACGGTGCCAAGGCTAATCTGCTTCCCTTTCTAAGAACATAGAGGTTCAGGGTCCTGCCACAGAAGGCTAGCTTTGTGGCCACCACAGTTGCCCCTAGATCCACAAATTGCTAATGTAAAATTGGTTGTTTATTGTTTTCAAGGCCTGCAAGAAGCATCAATTTATTGTTTGTTTACACTACCCTTAGTGCTACAACCAACAAGAACATCTACAGATATTTCTTAATATGGCCATTAATCATTTTAGCATGTGTAAGATGAGCTTGTGTCGACCCTCCAGGAAGTGCTCCAGAAGCTGGGTTCTCTAGGACCTGAGCTAGAAGTCCTGAATTTGAGGAGTCAATTGCTACCCTTGGGTGACCCAGCTGTGGACAGGCTTGAAGCCCTCAACAGGCAGTGGGCTTTGACCTCCTCACGTGCAGCACATGATTACAGGTGAGCACTCCTTTAAACATTGTGTTACATTTCACATGTTGCTCAGCTGGTTCTCTTTTCTACAGTACTGCACATTACTGTTATGTAAGACCTGGTATCCGGATGTTACTCTGTATCAGTGCAGGGTTTGAGTACAGAACCTACCTAACAACTTCTTGAGCTTGGGCACTTGCATCTCAAAACAATTTTTAAAGGCTAAAAAACCCTCTATGGTATAGTTTATCACTGAGTGTGCTGAGGGAAGGCTCTCGTTAGCCCCCTGCAACTGTCGTGTGTGTTATGCAAACCTGTGGGTATCGCCACTTGTGTGTTTCTGAGTGTGCGCGGGTGTGTCTTTCAGCGAGGTGCAGGCAAGTGCCATGCATCAGCACAACTTTGAGCAACGCTGCCAGAGCTGGGTGGACATCTTGCAGAGGATGGAGGACAGCCTAGCCAAGGAGGTCCCCAGCTGCTACCCTAGCCTGAGGGAACAGCTCACAGTGAACCAGGTAACGTCCATGTTTCAGTAGTTATGGGACAAATAAGGCTTCAGAACGTGGTGGGTGGAAGTATCCTGAACTTTAACCAATCAATGCTGTCGCTAAATGAGGAAAGTTCAATACCCATGATGGGTGGGAGTACCCTGTGCTAACCAATCGGTGCTGGTTGTCACTACCATTAACTGATAGTTCGGGATACTCCTACCTACTATGGGTTTTGAAGCCTCATTTATCCCATCTCTATGTTTAAGTACTCTGCCCAGTACTTTTTGAGTCACTCTTCCCAGACCCCTGGCCCTACAGATATGTTCCATACTGCCTTTATCATGTCGTGCTTGTGACTTAGTATCATTGCATTCCAAAATAAATAAAGGCTGCCAAATTAAAAGTTCCACTGAGACCTCTATAGCTAGTGGGCCTTCACTTGTTTATGCCGAGGTTAATTCTTACAGTAACCATAATAAACAATATTCTTCTCAGAAGTTAATGGGGGAAGTTTCCACTGGGGAGAAGCTCTTGTGCGCTATCATTGGTGAGGGACGGTGCCTGATGGAGAGCCTGGAGATGGAGGAGAGGTAAGATCAGCCATGTGGCCTGGCTCAGAAACATTAAGGTACCATTAAGGTGTTTAGTTCTCCAATAAGCTGTCATTACAGAGGACACTTTCAGAGTTTTGGCAAGGATGATTTCCGCAGCAGGAAGTTTCTAGCAATATAGTCAGCATAACTGGTTACTCAAAGGCTGTAGGTTTTAATTTTACCAGTACTCTCTACTTCATAGTGGTATAGAAAAGACCATGTATGCTATAACCATTAAAGAAAGCAAATAAAGTACTGAGAGTTAACTGGTCTTCAACTTTTAGAGGTTTTCCAAGCCAAAGTTAATCTGCATACAACCAAAGCTCATCATGTGTGAGTTTACAGTTAGCTTGGTTTGTTAGTGTTACTGAGTATTGCCGATACAAAGGTTTGTGAAAATGCATGCGTCACACTTGACAAGGAGATGCTGTATACTGGCTGCCAGTCACATGATCCATCCTTCCACAGGGGTGCATTCATGCTCCAACTGACCCAGATGAGGGAACGGTGGCAGTCCATTTTGGTAAGGGTGCAGCAGCGTGGGGCTCTGGTGCAGGCATTGCTGAAGCACTGGCAGCTCTACACATATGGCCTGAACAAACTAAGGATGCTGAAGAGCCAGGTTGACACCCTCCTGAAGACTACTGGTCCCACCCACTACAGCCTGCACCAACTCCGAACCTCCCTAGAAGACCAGAAGGTGGGCCTATGATGGGCATGGACACATCCTCTTTATAGAACAATGCCAGTTGCCAAACCAACCTGATGAATGTTAGGACACTAAGTCTGTCTGTGTCTGTTATGGAAAATGGTCTACTAATTTAGAGTCCAAATTGTCTGCAGTATACCGAGGTCCAGATAGACCGCCATCAGCATGTCTACAGGCAGACGATGGAGATCGGCAAGCAGCTGTGCTCTGTTTTGGACACGCAGACACAGACACAGCTGCAGATGGAGCTGAGAGAGCTGCAGGTAGACTGGGAGCGCACACAAGGCCTGCTGGGAAAGAGGAAGGCCCACATTGAGACCATCCTGCAGGTATATAACATGGTCACCATTCAGGGGACCCTCCACACCTGAATGCTGCCACAGCTCAGGAATTCCATATTCCGTATGGTCAGAGTTCCTACTAAGCTTGAGGGGATATCCCAGGCTTACAGAGTATCACTTATAGATTAGCTGAACAAGTCAGGAAAGAAGAATTAGACTGTTTGATAGTTAACCACAATGCTGACATATAAAAAATCAAATGCTTTTTTGGAAAATGTAAAAAGAGAGATACAGCGATTAAATTAAATATAATTAAATATACAAATAATCAATACACATAATTACTTTGTATTGAAGTAGTTGAGTTGAACTGCTCTAGAATTAAATTCTAACAGTGTGTTTTGAGGTAAAGATGAAGGTTGCGCAAATTAAGTACTGGCAAAAACATAGTCCAGAGGAATTTATATTGGCATAGTGAAAACTGTTTTAAAAAGCAGATACAGGGGATTTTCTCATGATCTGCAGGATTTTTGTGCCTGACTACTCGAAGTGACTTAATTGACAATGTAAAATGCTTATGATTTGATTGGTTTAATTAAGTTTTATATTTCTTTTGTTCTGCTATGGGATTTGACCATGTAACAGATAAGCTTGATGAGCCCAGATGAGCTTGTACATTTTCCCAGGTTACTGAAAGTGCACATATGTACTGACATACATACATTCATGCAGATATTGGCACAAATGTACGCATGCACACACTTAATATTTATGCATGTACCAAAACACACCTTCTCCCGCACATACAAATGGATGTGCACACAAACATATGTGATCAAACAAGTGAACACATGCAAAAACTGAAAATATATGCAGTTTGAAGCATGCAAGAGCTGCATTTAGAAACCACAGATACGCAACCACGAATGCACTCACATGCACAAATGCATCCAAACATGCAGAAATGCACACACATTCCAGTACAGCTGAGGAGATAAGGTAATTTGGTCATGAATGGAGATTGTCCCAGTGACCTATATTAGAGCATCTCAATAGTAATGTGGCAGATGCAAGGCAGACTGCAGTCTCTGACTGGCCACACGGCAAGGGGCCCAGCATTAGCCGTTTGGCGTGTTGCACGTAGACTTTGTATGTTTGGATCACATGTCCTGTGTATCAGCAATGATGGATTTTGACTCAATAAACCGATGGCTCAGGAGGTGAGATTTGAAGCTGGGTCGTTGGAGCTATGAAAGCAGCTCTTAAGGTCCTGCACACTGGCAGTGTTGTCTGATTTATGATGAACATGCTGCTGTATTAGCTTCTCCTGTGCTCCCCTTGCTGGAGGAGGCCTGACTGCATTCTGTGAATTCTCTCGCCCAGAACTGGGAACATCTTAAGACCGAGCTAGCCAACAGCAGAGCACGGCTGGACCAGCTGAAGATCAAGCTGGGGCAGCCGTTGCCCAAACATGTCGAGGAGCTACAGCTCATGGAGAAGATCACCAAGGTACTTGTCCACCATCGATGACCTAAAGCAGTCATGGTAGAAATATGATTCTCATGTAATCTATCCACAATGCCCTGCAAAGGACATCATGGACTGTACTGTGTGTTTCCTGTGTTATGATCCATATCAAAATGGCTCTGAATGGATAGGTAGTTAATGAGAACAGGTGAATGGATATTTATTCTGTAGGTGGTTATAGTGTTCCAATGAATAGTTTAAATGAAAATATTGAGACAATTTCTAATACTGTGTCCATTCATAATTTTCTTGTGTGATTAAGAGAGTTTTAAATATTTGTATTTAGATTGTTGACATGTTTCACACTACAGTAGCTCAGTCAAAAGCAGGGGCGTTGCTAGACATAAAGCTTTACTTGGGACAGGACCCCTCCACCCCCGATTACCGATATGAATGAACGTGAGATTTTAAATGATGCACAGCACATAAATACTGGGGCACATGCCCCAGTAAAAGGAGTCTAGCAACACCCATGGTCAAAAGTAAGATCCAGATCCACACCAAAATACTATATTATAGCAAGGTATAGAAAAAACAATATTCTGTTATACGCACAAATCATGTAAACGTTTTGCTGAGTCGTCGACAGATTAAAATGTGAGGATGCAGCACTCATTAGATGGTACTGATCCTGTTTTGGCTGATAGTTGAAAAAAATTCCAGTGTCAGCAGTTAACATGGTGTTTAACCAAACTGAGTTATAAAGTTCCTTTTCCAAAACCTCAAAGGGGCTACTTTTATAGCTGCAAGAGATGCACTTGACCTCTGTTTAATGTCTAACTACACGTGGGTTAACCATGGGACATAAAACTCACTTTTTCAAAAATGTGTTCGTAAGTGAGACTTCAGTGGACCCGCTTGGAAACCCCATTCTGTGCTTGTTGCAGAAAGCGGGCAGCCTTTGTATAGCTAGCACA
This sequence comes from Gymnarchus niloticus, assembly GCA_009936485.2. Classification (NCBI taxonomy): domain Eukaryota; kingdom Metazoa; phylum Chordata; class Actinopteri; order Osteoglossiformes; family Gymnarchidae; genus Gymnarchus; species Gymnarchus niloticus. Next base: position 12,693 of record JAACJT020022788.1, on the reverse strand, counting down.
CTAGCATACTTCTAGTTAATGGCAGCAGGCACTGCTGGGAAGTGAGGCAGTGTAGCAGCTCTCTAAGCTGGAGCTCATACTGCTAAAGCATTGGACGATCATTGTTCTCCCTACTGCGTTGCTATTGGCTGGTTACTCTCCTCTTTCTTAGCCTCTCCCTCTTCTATTGCCCTTAGCCTAATCCCACCCCTATCACAGCCTGCAGCCCAATCCCCTAATCAGGCGGGAGATTAGATTCAGGGGGGAGGGTGCGGGCCAGTGAGCAAAGTGGCGGTAAAGGACTGTAGCAGTTCTGCTGTGCAATGCAGGAGGACAAGGACGTGCTGGAGCACTGGGCTCAGGGCTTGACAGAACTGGGTGCCATGAAGACAGACCTGTCCCAGTATGTGGTTGCCGAGGATGGGAGGCCTCTAGGTGAGCGAGCCAAAGACCTGCAGGTCCAGTGGAAGGAGCTCTGTTTGAAGGTAGGTAGCACCAGGCCCCACATGGAGGGAAATTTCACACCGCCTTTAGCATGGGAGAGCTCAAAGTGATAGAAGTTTTTTTTCAACTGCTGTGCTGTTTACACTCTAAAAGACACAAATTTAATGACACATAGTGAGTGTTTGCAAGTCAAAGAGAGAAGAGGAAGGGAATTAAATTGTTTTTGGTATATCTTGTAATATGTAGTTAGGTCACTCCATGCTAAAGTAAATAAATATATTTAACACAGAAGTAACTACTTACTGCTTCTTCTTACTTTTGAATTTTTAGAGCAGCACATCTGCTTTATGGGGGGGTTACATTCCCCCAAGAATTCAGTAAGCCATTTGTCTCCACTGTTTATTTGATTGTGTCCTCCCCAGCACAGAACTGCTACATCCCTGTCTTAGGGGCTGAGTATTGTCTGTGTCTGTGTGATGATACAGCCTGAACGTCTATCTGTATATATATCTTTATCATAAGAATGATTCTCTCGAATGTATTACACAAAGGTTTGAAGTTGTGGCAAAATCTGAAAATCTGACCCTGGTCCTAATTAGGTCCTTGATATTATATTTTTAAGTGTTTCCATTGTTCTATTCATTCCCTGGGTATAACTTCAGACTCAGATGCTAGCAGGGTGCAGGTGGAAGCAGTCAAATGAATGACTTATTTGATTTGACTGTTTTTAAGGGCTGCAGGTGGGACATTCCATGTGGGTGTTCATGGGTGATTTCATACCACTCTTTATATACCAGACACGTCAAGTCTCATGGTTTTTAGCGCTTGCACAAATTCATCATTATTCTCCTATGGATACACTGAATTGTGGGATAAAAGCATGTAGATTGGGTGTGGATGTGATGTGGTATCCCACTCAGGGTGTACCCCAGCTCTCCTGACCTTATTCAGGATTAGGGGTTGGAAGATCAATGGATTGATGAGGTTTAACGTTATGGATTGAAAGTCTTCTCACTTCAGTACACTTGGTTTTCACAGTACATTTTGTGATGGAATGTGCTTGAACTTAAAATATTACAAGTACTTTAGATGTGTCACCCTGACAAACTTCACAGGTTTCTCTGCGCAAACAAGAGATTGCCGATTGCCTCAATGCCTGGGTCATCTTCAACAAGAAGAACTGGGAACTTTGTGAGTGGCTGACGCAGATGGAGAGCAAAGTGACACAAAGGACTGACATCAGTATGGAAGACATGATGGAGAAGCTGAAGAAGGTACAGAGTATGGTCCCACACAGAGCTGGATGTGGAGAGGTTTCCAGAAGTCCACCTGCTGGGGTCTATCTCTTAAAGGGGAATTACACCAGAAATGATACCAGAGTTTTAACACCAAAGGTGTGGTTCTCTGCATCAGGTGTACACAAGAGTTTTACATTATAAAATAAAGTGACTGTATTTGGATGTAATTTCCAATTAAAGCAGAGTAAACCGCTTTACTGACATAGTATTTCCTTATTTTGTGTATATGATGAAACTCGATTCTTCGAAGACTAATTGTCCCATGCCTTTTGGACCAGGACTTCATGGAGGAGATCAACCTTTTCAGCGAGACCAAGGTCCACCTCAACCAACTGGGTGAACAGCTTCTCAGTGCCAGTGACCAAGCCAGGGGGACTGAGGTCAGCGAGAAAATGATGGATGTGAATGCCCGCTGGCAGCGCCTGTTTGACCACATCGAGACTAGGTGAGGCCGTCACAGTCACCCAGCACTCTTGCCAGTGGTTCAGTATGAGCATGGCTAGCAATGCCAGCAATAATGGCCAGGGAATGTTCTGGAAGCATTAACAAATGCCTTATTTACCTGCAACCGTAATAAAATATGCATTCAGTTCCACAAACCAGTTATATTCTGCAAGTGTGAGGTTTCTCATTGCTGTTAATTAAATCACTGATTAATAGCTGCAGAGCATGTGAGCAATTTATTTAGCAACGTATTCACTGAGCTGTTTTTCTGTCATTTAGATCATAATTCTTGTCTCCTCATAAGCATTATCCTGAATTACTTGCTAAGGGCTGGAAAAAAAACAGGCATTGAACTCATAATGTAATGATGTAATGAGACTGTGCCAATTTTTATTCTTTCTCCAGGAATTGCGGCCCGGTCATTTATCTTTGTTTATTCAGAATGGCACTTGCAGTCTGAAATTAAAAGTATTTTCTGTTTAAAGACCATCATTTGGTTTAGAAAGTGAAAATGTATGCCGTGGTAGAAACAAATCATTTTAAATAGGTTAGGACTGTCGTTTCACTTTATAATGAACCTCGCTATCACTCTGCTGTCCACCCCTTGTCTGGGATTCACGACTGCTGGCACAAGCATGGGGAGATAGCAGAAGTGTGGCGTGCCATGCCTCTGCCCTTTCCTTCCCCCATGCAGGCCACTGACTGTGGCTACTACTCCCTGATCACAGCCAGATGGAGCAAGCTGTTGAAGCTGGGGATTTAGGTTAAAGGGCTGCTCTGCTCCTTTCTAAATGGCTTCAGATTAGCCATCTGGTCTAAGCTAGCAGTAGAGCTCTGCCTTGCCAAATCAACTACAACTTGACCTGTGTGGCTATGGTACTGCAGGATTGGTTTTGACCAGTCATGCCTGAATTTTAAGGGTGGACAATGATTCGATACACCTTTGATCTGTGCCTGAAGACATTTGTAATGCTTTCAAGTTTGAGCAGAATGGGCTACGGTCACAGCTTTGCAACAAGTGAGAGAGCTTGGAGCTTTACCTTGTTACTGTTGAAGAATGTTATGCATAAGGTCTCATCTTTTGACTTGGATTTTGGACTGCATTAACAGGCTTTGAAATTTTCTATATCAAAATAAACTGGTGAACTGAAAAGTTCGTGAGTGGCAAGTGACGGAGTTTTCAAAATTTCGGAAAATCGTCAATAAGACATCATATTGTCAGATATTAAAAAATTAATAGATATTTAAAACTTTAATAAATCCTTCAGATTCAGTTAGGGTGCCTGATTATGTTGTTGAATTAGCAACTGCCTCAATCTCAAATACAATGGATTGTCAATTTTTGTTGATTTGGGGAACTATATTTTTTGCATCATTTTGTGCTAATATCTGTTATCTGCTGATGCTAATGATTCTGGAAGCCTGTGCTGCCTGGCAACAGGGAAGCTGCCTGCTGCTTGAAGAGAGAGAAGTGCTCATAACAGGAAGGCCTTCTCTTCAGACCTTACTCTTTCAGGCTTTTACACCATGTGTAAAAGGTCTGAGTAGTGCTTCAGTCACTCTTTTGCATTCATGGAATGCAGTATATAGCATATTAAGCTCTTGCCTTAACGTCTGAAAAGATCCATTTCTAACCCAAAGGCCTACTGCTGTGCTTTTCGTCTGTTACTTCTGTAACCATGGAAACCAAAGCAACCTATTGTCAGCAGAGGAAGCCAGGTTTTTTGCATCCCACTTGGTTACTACGGTGATGTTCAGGTGTCCTGCTCCCACTCATAGAGGTTAGGGTACAGCAGGACAAGAGGTGAGAGGCCAGTGTAACCCCCTCTGCACTGGTTCCTATATAGAAAAGGGTGTGTTTGAGGGGGTTACGGATTCCACCAGGGCCTAATGCCATTCAGTATATGGACATTTTTAGACATGTACTGGTACTTAACATAGATCGGCACAAATTTTGACCGCTTTTAAATCCAGGCTGAAAACTTGTTTGTTTATATTTATGGCTTTCATCATCTGTTTTCTTTACGTATTTTACCTATGTTTGAGCTTTCAGTTGACTTTTGTACACTTTTGTTGTTTTAAATGTGGATTTAGATTAATTTGACTTGACTTTTGACTTGAGAATGTAATGGAAAGCATGTGAAATGATTTGTGAAAACCACTGCCTCACTTCATAGTTGGCCTACCAAACGGATAGGTGGGTTAGACAAACAAATCCATGAATCTGAAAAAGTCAAGAAAGGAATTTTTACTTTAGGTTTTTTGCAGTTCAGGTTGTGCTCAAACTGAAAAGGTTTTTCATGTGTATTAAAGAGCAACTATGTTATTACAATGCTAGCCAGATGGTTTTGGCTGTAACACTGTAAATGTCACTGACACATTGTAAGACAGGCAGTCTGGTCAGCAATACTACGGACATTGCCTCTCTAACAGTGAGTCAGTCGTGTGTGCGTGTGACCCTGTCTTTATGTGCAATGTTTATCTGCAGTTCTCTCATGAATATGGGCTATGTTTTTCTGTGCCCTTCCATTGTGACTTTCCCTCTGTTTGTAAAAAGAGTGAGGAAGCTGAAGGAGACACTAATCACAGTGCAGAAGCTGCACAAAGACATGAATCACCTGCGTGCCTGGCTGTCCCAAGTAGAGGCCAAGCTGGCCACACCAGTGACCTACAGCGTCTGCCACAAAGATGAGGTCATGAAGAAGCTGACTGAGCAGCAGGTGACTGCAGAATTTCCTGTCTATCTGTACTTCCACGGGTTCTTACCATGGTTATATGTGTAGTTAGCGTCCATGTAATCAGTTAGAGCCTTTTGTCATTTTTTTTTTTTTTCCCTAATTTCAAGCCATGGTCTATCTGATTCCTACTCTGACTGTTACCTCTCGTTTCTCTCTGTTTTTTGTCTATCTGTATTCCCATGTCTCTCTGTTTACCCCTGTGTCCTCTTGAATGTCCATTTCTGTCTCCTGCACATGTTCCTTTATGCATGGATGTTCCAGGACCTTCAGCGAGATATACAGCAGCATGCAGAGCACGTGTCCTCAGTACAAGCAATTTGTGATGGTCTGCTCATGGACAGTGAAGGCTGCGGGACAGAGGCGGAGCGCAGGTCCCTTCAGGAGACAGCACAGTGTTTGAACTACCGCTGGAGGAACATCTGCACCTCGTCCTTGGAGAGGAAGGCAAGGTGGGTTCTGCAACTCACCCTAAGACCCAGGTTCTACAAAATGCATGCAGAAGATATTTTGAGGCTAGATTTTAAGGTTCTGGTTTATGCAAATGATGGTTTAGGTTACAGATTCAGTTTCATTCCCCTGAATAACACATGGATTGCCTGGATTTAAGGCAATGAATTTATTTTTCTTCTGCATACGTGACCTATTTCATATTTAATGGAGAAATGACACTAAGATCCCTGATACTCCGATGTGCAGGCGTTTATTTAATGAATGTGAAGTAGAATCTACACATTCTACCGTATATACGACATTGTAGTATAATAAATTTTGAAGTTTTCCCATCATGATATGGACATGGGTAGTTCTACTGGAAGTGTCTCTGAATTAGACCATCTACAAATCGATTAAATAATAACCGGCAATGTCCACATGATATATCCCCGTGACAGGATTGAAGTCACCTGGCCGTTGTGGTGCTGCTTCTTAGACGACCATTCACACTTTAACGAATGGCTGAAGGCTGCTGAGCTCACCGCCGCCAACCCAGATTCTGCCAATGTCCCCTATGCAAACGCCAGGGAGGAGCTCAAGAAGTTTGAGGTGAGAGGGTACATTGCCAGTGATAGTGTTAGCCATAGCATGTGATAAAGAAGACTACTGAGATCAGTCAGGCTGCTGCAGCTGGAGACTCTATAAAGTGGTGATATCAACCTATCATGTTGCCAGAAGTGATTATCAACACCAAAAAAGGGTGGAGCAAAAAATGTGGCCAAGCAGAGAAGCAAATCACTGAACTTCTTTTTTGTGGAGTCCAGAAAGTTGGTTGTGAAGAAATGAGTTTGTCACTGAACTGGAAACAACTATTAATTTGTGGAAAATGTAAAAATGATTCCGGTATATTAGCTGTCACTTGGGATAATAGCATATCCTGAGCATTTAAATAATTGTTCAAAATGGACAGAACTTGAATAAACTGCTGTGGACCCATTGAAGAACTGGTGAGTAGTCTAGGACTGGCCCCGGATCAGTCCTGGGTCAGTCCTACGTATATCAGGGCCACATAAATCCTCACGTCACACAGAAGCAGGTCGATAAAACTTCAGTAAAGAATGGAATATCTAATGCAGATTTTGGTTTTCGCAGCAGCTGTGGAAGCTGAGTGTCCCTCATGTAGGTTGCTTCCTTCTCCAGGTTTTTCAGAGACAAGTTCAAGAGGGACTCACCCAGCTGGAGAGACTCAACAAGCAGTACCGGGAGCTGGCCCGGGAAAACCATAGTGATTCAGCTGGCCAGCTTAGACGGATGATCTGGGAAGTGAATGAGCGCTGGGATGACCTGCAGGGCCGTGTGACCGCCATCTTGCGCAGGCTAAAGGTGAGACTGACCTAGCAAGTCTCATGCAAATCTAACCTTTCACTGAATGTTTTTGTTCAGCCCATTTCTGACTGAGGTGGTCATGGTTAAGTAGAGCAGAGCCCAACTGTGTTTCTTGACAGGTTTTAAGTTTTCTTTGGTTTTCTAACCCTGTCACTGGTGCTTACTTCATTTGGGGGCCTCAGTGTTGGTTCAGTGATGAGCCTCCTGGCATCTTTCAGTAATTCTCAGAAGAGAAGTCATTCTGGGCATGTCTGGGCCAAACCGTTTGGAAATAGCAAGAAAATGTTGTTTTCACTGAAAGTGTTGACCCCATGTTTCACTGCCAAACAGACCAGTTCATGATACTCGTCATGAAAATGGGAGAGTTTCGGTCACATACACTAGGTATAACCTTTCATCAGTTGAAGACTGAGTGAGACTCAGATGCTGTAGATTCATTAGCTTTGCATATTAGACAGCAGTATAATTATCATAGGGACACCATTTGTCTTGGGAGGGAGGGTCAGCTTTCTTTGATTTGTCACATTGGTATTATGTATGTCTTTACATTTTCCTGTGTATATTGATATATGTACTGTTTTTTTTGTTTATTTTCATAACCCAGGTCAAAGGCTCATTTGTATGCAGTTATATTTTTTACTAAGAAAAGAGCTTGCTTACATCTGCATTGTCTGTTGGTTTTGGTCTCAATGCAAAATGATGATTTTTTTATTTGTTCCCCTGTATCTCTTGTCTGTCCTTCCTACTGTTTGTCTCTGAACATACAATTTTCCAAATAAAACTCTGGTTCCTGTCATCACATGATTCTGCTCAGTGAGCTTCCCACAGAAACTTAAACAGCGGTGCAAATAAGACCAGCTCTCTCATTGCGAACCCCCTCACCCCCTGCAGCACTTCACCTCCCAGCGGGAGGAGTTTGAGGGCACGCGGGAAGGGCTCCTGAAGTGGCTGACGGAGATGGACCTGCAGCTCACCACCGTGGAGCACTTCTCTGAGAGCGACATCCAGGAAAAGATGAGGCAGCTTGACGTGAGTCAGGGCCTTTACTAACACTGTAGAATACAGATCTAGGCACATTTTAACACTCTAAAATACATATCTAGGCCCATATTAACACTTCTTGCACAGCCAACAACCTGATGGCACTCCTTATTGCACAATAAAGCCTGTTCATTGCACAGCTAAGCCTAATGAACAGTACAGTTATTCACTCCCTTGTGCTGCACAATGCACAGTCAAACCCTAACTGCCACTGTACAATACATATATAGCACAGCCACCATTAACACTGCGGTACATAGTCAATTAATTCACAATGCACATGTGGGCTTTTTTTTTTTACCTTTGTCCTCTGACTTTGGCCTCTTCATGACATCTGTGTGCCCTCAGGACTTCCAGAGAGAGATCACCCTCAACACCACCAAGATTGACCAGCTGATTGTGTTCGGAGAGAACTTGATCCAGAAGAGTGCGCCACTGGACACCGTGGCCATCGAGGATGAGCTGGAGGAGCTGCACTCCTATTGCCAGGCGGTGTTTGGTCGCGTGGGCCGATTCCACCGGCGCCTCACCAGCCGCCAGCAGGTCAGTGGTGGAATTACATGTTCAGTGCAATTCCACCTACATGGTGATGGGAGCAGAATTGCATGTGGGAGTTGAGAGCAAAGCTAAACACTTAAGAACATGAAGGGTCTGTCTGCATAGTGGGAATTTGCCTGCGTGCAGCAGGCATCGGGCTCTTTTAGATATTGTTCATAATGGCATGGTGAATATATAAGAGGGAGTACAATAGTGAGATCAGATGTTGGGGAATGTGGTGGGACAAGGCTCTTCGGAAGTTTTTAACAGACAGACATACAGACAGACAGGTACATATTCACTCACTCACTCAGAGGGAAACTCAGATGCTACATCTAGATGCAGAAACATGCATAGAGCAAATAGTATCATTACAGACCCATTGTGTGGGACATTGCCAAGGTAGTAAACATAATAAGAATATAAATATAACTTTTGGCTTAGTTACCAAACAAAATAATACAAAGCAGCTGTGCATATGTCAGCATTATGTTACTATATTAAATGTACAACTTACATTACAGAGAATGAATAAATAAGAGAGATAATTAATGTGTACAGTAGTATGGCAGGGGGATACTAATGGTACTGTCCATAGGTCAGATGGTTGTTATGGTTGGTATTAGACTGGCACTCTCAGTTTAAGGCCATATAATTATGTATTATGTGCCACTTTATGTCATGTTGCATTATCTACCCATATTTACACCTGTACCAATCCCTCACCCTTCCACTGTCTGTCTGTGCACACCCTTTCGAAGGGAGAGGTATGCAGATTTACCTCATTTAGGCTGAAGGGGGCAGTTACTCTCTTTACTTTAAGGTTCTTCAATCCAGTTTAGTTATGCTGAGACTGGCTCTGGCATTAGCAACAGTTTCCCATGGTGGGCTAATCATTTGTCATTTGTCCCTAGGTGGTGGAGGCACAGGAGCAGGAGGCAGACGTGGAGGAGGAGACACAGTCTGCCAGAGGGGTAAATGTGCTGACTGTCCCCCAAGAACGCTCTGGCAGGGACACACCTGTCAGTGTGGAGTCCATTCCCCTGGAGTGGGACCACACTGTGGACGTGGGACCTCACCAGAACAAAGAGGCGGAGGAGGAGGAAGATGTGACCTTCTACAGCACTCTTTCAGGTGAGCTCACAGTCACACAGTAATGTGTACACGATTGCACACAGTACACTCGTATGCATACATGTAGAAATCACAGACAGACCAGAGTGCTGTATTAAGGTCACTTGCAGAGCTTTGATATACAGTTCTACTGGTAAAGCCACCACTCTGTACTGCGGTGTAGTGGGGGCCACCAACCCACACATCAACACACGCATTGCTCCTTCCAATTTCCTGGAGGTGGAAGGAGAGCGTCCATCCATTTCCCAGCCAGTCATCCTGGTCAGGATCATGGAGGGGTCTGGAGCCTATCTCAGGAAGAACATTTTCATATAACCCCCCTTTCCTTAACTGCACCTCTCTGTGTCTCTCATTGTATCTGCTCCCGTCTGGACTTACAAGTGAAATGACATGCCTCCTGGGGAAGGAAGTGGAGGCCCTTGCAAGTCAACAGTCAAATGTCATCTTGTGGTCCAGCATCACATAAACTGGCACAGCCCTGAGATAAGGCTACACAGATTATTGTGGTCAAAATCAGCGTAATAAAGAAAGTACATGATTGTGAAAAAGAAGAGGTTACAATGGAAAAGCACCACTAGACAAATCAGTAAACAATTTGCCAAGTACTTCTCTCTTGACACATGTTCGGTTTAAGTAAATGTAAGCAGAGGTGGATGAACATTTGTTATTTTACTAAAACATGTCAAGGTCATCCTAGATTATTATATGTTTGCGTGACAGACTTTGCTCACAATGCACAGCCTCAATGTTGCTATTTTCCTTGCCCAACTAATTCCTAGTTTCCTAGTAGGTCATTTATTAGCCTTTTTAGGTAAGTTTTCCACCCCACATCACAAACATTAGAGAACATGGAGGCACCAGAAATGTGAACGCTCTGAGTGAAACCTCAGAAATTGTCTTTAACCTGATATGTGTTTTCTACATCTGCTGCCATGGTTATTGTGAAGTTCTGTCTTGGTTTGGGGTTTCTATGTCCTTGATAGCACAGCATAAAGGTCTCACTGTCCCTTTGTGGGTTCCAGGGAGGTCTGTGACAGAACCCAGCTGGGACTCCCCAGAGTCCAAGGAGAGGAAGGGACCACATCCAGACATCATCCATACTCAGGCCTCCAAGCCCATGAACATCAACACACCCTTAAAAGAGAGCTGTGTAAGTCTGTTGCCCCAGGTGGCTTGGAGGAGACATCTCATGCTTCTTAGATGCAAAATTGGCAATTTATCATACAGGTGTGTGCCGACAGTCACATGTATTTGTTTGGTGAATAATTCAGAAAGGGCATAAACCAACAGACAAAGCATTTGCACAAGCATATAACCAGTACGTATGCATGATATAGTTGGCGGGATACTGCTGGTATAAGACCAGAACAGAAGCTTACCATATCACACAGGATTCAAGACAGAACAGTCAAGAATTCTGGCCATCTGGACCTGGAAAAGATCCATGTCTTTATGTAGAGGATTGTGATATCCATTGGTACCACTCTATGCTTCAGACCCCTGATGTATTAGTCTTAAAGAGGGCCCAGTCCTTCCTAACACTGGATGTTTGTCCCTGAACCACAGGTGGATTTGATGTCAGAGTGCAGCGGCACTGTCGCAAGCATGAAGAGGATGTCCCTGATCCTGAACAGCACAGAGCATGCAAATGAGCTGGGACTCATTGGGCTAAGTGCTGCAGACAAGCAATCAGGTAAGGCCCTCCTAATTGGTTACTGAACTCCCCTCCCTATTGGTCACTGGAGTCTCAGCTGGCCTTGGCCAACGGGAGCTGACACCGAGTGTCTGCACAGGAGTAATCGAGCGTTGGGAGCTGCTGCAGGCGCAGGCACAAGGTGTTGAGCTATGGGCCGGCCATGATCTTCTAGAACCGCAGCAGCTGGTTACTGACCTGGACACCATCGGCATATGGCTTGGCCAGATACAGTCTGAGCTAGAGCAACTTCAGAGGAGCAAGCCACTCACCAGTGTCCAGGACATAGAGGCCCAAGTCAGGCAGCTGAAGGTAAGCACTATCTTGAGGAGGAGAACCTTCTCTACCTGAGCTGCATGGACAGAATCAGTGAGGTTGGGTATTGATGTTGGGTCATCGGGTCACTTTTTGTTTGTGTGGCCTATGACCTCACAATTAAACTCTTGTTGTTTATACAAGTTTCCACATCCCAGTCATTTCACTTGCAGTTAACCAAAGCAGAAATTTGACACTGACTTGTTAGGAAGGTCGCATGTTACGATGGTGTCACACTGAAAGTCCCTAATCTCTTCAGTATGACCCACCAGTGTTTGTTGCTGGAGATTCAAAGGCTGTGTGTTTAATTATACTGTCTCAGTAATGAGGATGGCTTAATTACCCAAATCCAAAAGTATGTGAACCCCCCCATTAACTGGTGTCCACAAACTTTTGTCCATATAGTGTATGAGTGGTCTGACGACATATAGACTCATTTAGCTTTCCCTGCTATGTCCAGGAAAAAAAGAACAGCTTTGCTACGTACAAAGCAATGATTATTTTGGCCAACCTGCGGTCACGGGAGCTCCAGCAGGGCGAGGGTACAGAAGTACATGGCCTGCAGGAGGCGTTGCGGAGCGTGAACCAAGGCTGGACAGAAGCCTGTGGAAGCCTGGAGGGCTGGGAGGAGGGCTTACGGAGAGCGCTGGTGTGGTGCCAGGTAGGGGAAAGTCCAGTGTTATTCTGGACCGTGTAGACGTATGCTGGGGGGCAATTGCAGTCATGGTGGTTTTGACTGACCCACGTTATTCAGTAGAGTATTTTTCAGGTTTAATTCTAGTGAATTACCTCCTAAAGGTACAACAGCAAAAGCTTTTGAATTTTCTGTCCCTGAGATGGTTGGTGTCATTTACTACCTGCAAACTCATGTGCCCCTCTCCATCCATCCAGGAGTTCCATGAGATGCTGCACTCCCTGCTGCTGTGGCTGGCCCATGCAGAGAGTCAGCGCTTGGCGGTGAACACCAAGGACCCTGCCCCGAACCGGCGCACTCTTCTGGAGCAGCAGGCCAATCTCAGGGTAAGGGCCAGCTTTCCAAGAGGGAGAGGCTTATTCACCTCTGGGAGAGGAACTTGGCTCATGAATTTCTCGTGGGGGGACTTTGGTTCTACAGTGTGGCATATGGGTCCCATGCATTAGATATGGCTTATTTTGTTTATTAGCACACAATTTGCTGTGGTCCACACAATCAAAGGCTTTAGCATAATCAATGAAGCAGAAGTAGACATTTTTCTGGAATTCCCTTGCTTTC
>JAACJT020022787.1:0-30918 GCA_009936485.2 Gymnarchus niloticus | reverse complement strand
ACAGGGTGGCCTGGCGTGCTGTGGTCCATGGAGTCGCAAAGAGTCGGACACGACTGCGTGACTAAACAACAACAAAGAAAGGTGTGGGAGAGAGTTCATCACGGGGGGACACAACTACATCAGAGATTATTTAAATATTTTACTGGATGGGACAAAAAAGCTTACTGGAAATTTGGGGGTGGGTTCCCCATCCCCTCAGTTTCTACACCCGTGATTATAGGCATAAAATTTGTAGGTTTGTATCTGCCTGAGCACAGCCAGCCATGTAAAACTGCTGTAATTATTTTACTGATGACAATAATGGCATGGAATAACATCCTTAACCAAAATATTGACAACACACCTGTCTAACACACACACACACATTTGCTGTCAGCTTTGATGAAAAAGGACTAATTACAGATAGATGGCTGCATTACTGTAAACATTGTGAGGAGCTCGCTGTTTCCACACAAGTGTCCTTTTCTGTACACCTGCGCTGAAAGAACCATTTGTGTGTCCTCGCCAAGGTAGCTTTTATGAAATCCATTCGGTGTAATTTTGGTGAGAAAATAAGCAAAAACTGGGTTTCTGTGATTCGCCGGGGTCACGAGGTAACCTAAAATTCATATTTTTTTTAAAGCACACAGCAAAATGTCCACAAAAGGGGCACGAAGCATAGTTAATATTCAAATGAACTTCACCTGTGGACACTTTCTAATCCCAATGAAACAACACATGTTTAGATAAGCTATCATAACAAGACTTCTAGATGCCAGGCTGTCTGGTTTAAGTGACAAGACATGGTCAACTTTAAGGCCTTTTTGTAGAGCTTTCTCATCATTCTAACAAGCAAAAATGCTTCAGGCACAAAAGAGTCTTCAGACACACAAACAGGCAGGAAAACAAAAAAAACAAGTAGACAGACAGGTACACAGACAGAACTACAGACAGAGAGGTGGGGACACACACACACACTTACAGATAGGTAGCCATATGTACCCACAGACATACAAATGCACAAGAAATCAGACCGTGAGATTGGCAGGTAGACAGACAGACAGACAGATACGTAGTCACACACAGAGGCATATCGATTTGAAGACAGACAGGTAGACAGACAGACAGTGAGACAGGTAGGTAAGCAATCAGACTGAATTGAAATCTCATTTACAAACAGGCATACAGAAAGATATGACTATGCAAACAGACAAGTAGATAGGCTGGCAGACAGACAGACAGACATGTAGACACACGCACAGAGATGCAGACAGGCTGGTGTGTAAGATATACGTGTACAGAAACAGACAGGCAGGCAGACATACACACAAGTATACAAACAGACAGACGGGCAGGGAGACAGTGAGTCAGATATGTAGACAATCAAACGAACATGTAGGCACACACAGACATGCCTACATCAAGGCACATACCTACACAGACAGACTGGGGGGCAGACAGTCACACGTGTAGACATCTATACACACCAGCATAAAACTGTCTGTCCTGTGTATCGCTTTCTTCTCTTCAAGGTTGCAGATGGACATCATATTAATCGTGTTGCCTGGTCACCCCTGAGTCACATTACACAGCTGTGACCAATGAGACCATGTCATGTGCAGGTGCAGGAAGGCAACGGGAAAATGCACGTGTCTTCAGGCAGCCAGCTTTTGTAGCCTGAGTCAGGACTGGTAAATCATCATGAGTGTGGTCCGCTCAGTCAGATTTAAAGCTGGCTGTCTCGGCACAGGCCACTCCTTTTACATAACAATGGAACTCTGGCTGGTTGTAAAGGAGCTGAAAGCAGGCTAACTTTCATCTCCGAACTCTTCAGTCGGCCGGTACTTTCTCAGGATTTTGTGTTACTTTCCAACCTTTCCCCACATTGCTAGCACATTTAAATCCAAATTAAAGCTGTCAGGCTGGCTGGGTGGGTGGCCGGGTGGGTGGGGGCTCACTGTCCCCGGCACAGCTGTCAGTGAAGAGAAAAAAAATGAACAATAACTGCTGGAAAGATTACAAGGCAGCTCTCTGCATCTATAACCGAGAGACAACCACCTACTGGAGTTTTTATTATTACGGTGTCCTACAAACAAGGGTTCTGAACATAAGCAGCTTTTGCTTGGACTGTTAAACCCTCATTGTGAAAGTACAGGCCAGGTGTAAACGTGCCTCTGAACACAGGCGGCCTGTGAATACACTGCACACGAAGGAAAACAACCTGGCGTGGCAGGGTAAGGCACCCAGCTTTGACACGGGTTCGAGGTCGACACCATGGAAACGACCGATACGAATGGGCACTCGATGGTGAGGGAAAACCAGCCATGACAAGCTATTGAAGGCTGGAGCTGGCACAGTGAAGTACAACAAAGTCAGGGATGCGAATCATTCAGGCCGATGAAGATATTTCAAGCTAAGAGCTCTGAGCTCAAGCTAATTTCAGACACAGGTACCCACACATTCAACGCAGAGTGTTTCAGGTTCCTATATATGCTACAGATATTCTGTCAGTATGAATGCAAAGCAATTCCTGTAACATCAGCTAGGAACGTAATCAAGTCCCTCTGAAACGGATTTTTTTAGAAATTATTATTCCAATACCAATTTGTGGCTTATTTATGCATAAATGAAAAGGCTAATAATGAGGAATGAGTTTCAGTTTTCTTATATGCACCCATGGTGTACCCCAGCCTGGTGCTCTGTGCTGCCTGGGATAGGCTTCCGGCCCCCCACTGGCAGCTGGAAGGTGGATGGCCAGATATTTCGATCAGCTCCCATGACAGTGCAGGCCCCCCAGCACGACTTGCCAGTGTCTACAGCATGTCATTTCTGTTATTGAGGAGACCCGAATTTCCCAGCATCTCCTAGGCCAGTGCACCCCCCCCCCCCAGATCCCAGTGGCACTGCATCCTGCCTGGAGCCACGAGTCTTTTGCTAGAGTGACTGCCCCATTCCGCTTTTGGGCCCTTGTGTCTGGGAAGACTTCGCTTCAAGCCGGACGCTCAGTTTCCATGGCACTCTGAATGTCAGTCATCTTTCTTGTTATGCCTCTGGGCTCCCACCTAAGCTACAGTCACTCCCACTTTTCAGCTAGTGAGGGGATGGCAAAATGACATGGTGTGTTCTGAGGGAATGTTTCCCTCCTCTGATGCTGCATCTGCAGTCATCGTCAAGATGTCAATGACCATAAGATGGCTGGTTCAAATCCCATCATTTTCCCCACCTAAACTAATACAGTCACTCCCACTATTCAGTCAATGAGTGGATGATAAAATGACATGGTGTGTTCTGAGGGAATGTTCCCCTCCTCTGATCCTGCAGCTGTCATCCTCAAGGTGTCCATGACCAAAAGGTTGCTAGTTCAAATCCCATTTCAGACAAAATTGCTCATATCACCATCTGTGTCATTGTATGTCACTTTGGACAAAAGGGTATGACAAATAAATGTGAATCTTTATTTAGGATGGTCCTCCATCATCTGTAAACCCCTTATCCCAGCATTTGTGTTCTCTAGGAATGCACCATGGATGCTAAGCAATCTGTCACATGCAGAATGTCCTTTTTAATGGAAACAGTAACTTGCTTGTATGGACACTAACAGTACTTTTTCCATCTGTGTCTGTGGTGTCTAGAAAATTTCTATGCCAAATCCAGTTTAGAAACTTTTAAAAACCAAAAGTCAGTCTTTAATTACTAGGGTCACCATTTAACAATGAAATTTTTAAAAGTTCTAATATATGACCTCGTGAACCTGACTAGAGTAAGTGATTATAAGATGGATGGATGGATGTATGGATGGATGGATGGATGGAGGCACATACCTGAATAAAAGCACATTACCTATCTGCATTTGCTCATTGTTTTGTGACACCCCATGTCACAGTGTCCTCACAGGGTTCTGAATAGTGGAAGAAAGCAGACATTCAAACATAACATTTCTTCAGACTCATCTTTTACTAGAACAGGTCCGGTGACTGATGATTTCCAAAGTACTACAGAAGCACCACCCAGGGACTTGAACTAAAAACCTCCCGGTTATAAATCCACACTTATAACCACTACGTTTTCTGACCGCCAGGCACACCTTTGGCTAATTAATATATCGAAGGCCAAATCTCACTAACCCCATCACCTACAGTACATTCTGGTTCAAAGCATGGATGAATTTTCAGAGTATTAATGACAGCAGTGTTGATGGATTAAATGCAGAGGTTGAACTGCCTCATCAATACATTATCATGAGGCCTGGCAACTGAAGAAAAGTCAAAGCAATCCACAGATGATGCGTTTGTTCTTCTCAGGGCCATCAGTGCCTTTTTAGGAGGGCGGAGATCTGTGTCTTTGTATGGTGTGTTCCTGGGGGCCGTACGACAGCCCCTACCTGCTTACTGTGAGTTTCCAGCCTATTTCACAGCCATGCAGCAAGTGCTAAACTGGATTAGCTCTTTAGGACACATGCTGCATATTTCTAAAGTCACTTGACTGAATTTAAATTTCTAGTTTCATTAGAAAGGATGAAATTGGATCTGGAATGTTATACAATGCCAATGAAAACTTTATAGCAATTAACTGTATTGCTGTTTGATATGGTTTGAAATTCACTAAAGAATCATGCTCATCTTCCTTCTTCCTGTGTGTAAGAACTGCTTTTCATTTGATTTAATACAAAATCATTTGGGCTATGAGTACAACCCCTTGGTGTGTACATGAAGCTTTTCTGTATTTACAAGTACACTATACAACTGGAGTATTTTGTATTACTCTACTTAAAAAAAGAAAAGGGCAAAAATTTCCCAGTTCTAGTACCCAGCAGTGCTGTGCGTAGGGAGAGGTTGCATGAAGTGAAATACAAAGTGACTGTGTTAAGTGACGGCCCACAGCTTCGCTTTGATACGGCGAACAAAGGCTGTTTTCGGCCAGAGGATTTGAATGCAGGGGGCCTCTCACACACGGAATAAAAGCATTTACATCTACGGTGGTGACAGCTCAATCCCACAGGTTGACCTAGCTGGAAAACAGCTTGGATACTCGCTGCTGTGAGGGATGGGTAATTTCTCCTCACAAAGCATCCAGTAAATAGGTCAGAATTCGACTCGAATGGGACCGTACTGCAGACAATATGAGAGAAAACAACAAAACAATACGTCCTGTCAGAGTGAATCCTTAGAACATATGTTCTTAAGTGATGACAGTTAAAAAGGCACGTCAGACCGCCGAGGCGGAAGCGAGTAAACAGCACTGAGCGACTCTGTTAGAGGACTCCCCATGCTAATAGTAATGCTACTTAAATACAACGGTGGCGGATGACTCCGGATACGTCCATTTCTTTCGTTACATTAATATCGGTAGTGTGATTGAACAAAGTTTTGAACACTATTAGCATCCGCTCAGGATTTCCAGAAGGAAATCAGCCATCCTCGGCCCCTGAAAATGGTACTGAAGGGGGTCTTTCTTGAGGAGGTCATACCTCTCCTCTCCACCTGTCTTTATTAGCATGCTGGCCTGGCACTTCAACATAAAAGAACGTATATATTTCTGAAGTAATGCATAGCCATCATTTTCCTTCCATTTTCCATCATTTTCCTTTTTCTTGTCGAAAGCAGGACACAGCACTACCTATATTGAGATAAAAATTAGGCTGTGCTCTTTTTTCATTATGCCTTTGTGTTTTCTTTTATGTACAAAAAAGTGACCATGTCATGCTGTCTTGTATAATACAAGTCGGCAGGCAGTACAGTCGTTAAAAACAGACCATAGCATTGGTCCCTGCATTTCTCCATTTTTATTGGGCGGAGTAAGAATTGTCCTCAGCAAATGTGTGAAATACTGTCATCTCTACAAGCAACTTTCGATTTCTTTGTTTGGAAAACAAAGAAGTAAATATCAGCAACGTGGCATCCACTCCATTCTTCCCAAAGAAGCTAAATGCTTCATTGGGTCTTTTTAACGTTGAATCAATTGACACGATTTATTCATATGATGAAACCAAAGGCCTCAGTCTGTCAGGAGTAAAGAAGGTGAGTCTGCCATGTAGAAGAGCATCGCAGGGGAATGCAGGTCACTTGAAATATACAAGAGGGCAGCACGGCTTCTCAGTGGGTAAGTGTCACCTAACGTCTTGGCGACTGGGTGTTTTAAATGCTGACACCAATGTGTGTGTGTGTGTTCTTCTGTTTTGCGTTCCTCATCTGTGTATTCCAGTTTCCTCCCTTAACCTCAGACACACATTTAGGCAAACTGTCATTTCTTAATTGCCCATAGTGTGTGACTGTGTGCCCTGTGATGACCTGGCATCCTGTCCAGAGTGAGCCCTATCAGAGTTTCCTGGACTGGACCACAGGCCCACTGCAGACCTGTATTGACCTCGTGGTTGGATCCTGGATATGTATTTTGAAGACATACTCAATGAGCAATATTTTTTGGTAACATAATTACTACACTATTATACTGTACTATTGTGTGATGTGACTTTTTGTGTTTTTGGTAGTCAATTCACCACTTTCCTTGAGTCGTCTAACTAGAATCTCACATTTCTCAACAGGGCAAGATTTTTTATTCCCCATTCGCGCATCAAACGAGGGCCAGATTCTGAGATGAGGTGGGGGTTTAATGCCAGAAGGCGTAAAAAACACCAAGTTAAAACTTCATTCATAACTGTGTGCAACACTCTGTACCAAGTTTCAGCAACAGTTTATGAAACCAGGAGAATATGTTAGAAATGCAGAATTTTTGCTGAATAGCACTAGATTCACAAGACTAATGGGGTTAGAATACAGCATAATATATCTCAGTGCTGAGAAAGGTATTGTAGGAGAGTCTCATCATGTGAGGCCAAAAAGAGCTACGGCAAGCCCAGTGGACATTTACCACTCAAGATTAATTACCTGTCTTGTTATACTGCAGGTTTGGTGATTCCTTCATGGATTTAAAGATCGTTTTGGGCCACAACTGAGATGGTAATTTCTTTCCCATCCTCTTGTTATCCCCCAACAGGAAATTGAAGTTAAGACTTGATGAAAAACCCTTGTGGTTGCCAGAACCACAGGTAAAGAATAGTACATTTATCAGACGATTTAACAGTTGAGCCTGGAGCAGCTGGCACATGAGTACACGTTCTCGATCTTCTGACAAAGACAGGAAAGCGCACCATTTAGACATGGTGAGGCTGTAGCTGTGTTCTCAGTGGATTTCCAGGTGTGTTTTCAGTACACCACTGTCACAGTCGGCATACACAAAAAAAGGCTGCTCCTGCTGGTGATGCCACTGCAATGTTCCCTTGACAGCTGCACCGGTGGTTAATTTCGATATGACAAACGATGACGCTCTCTTGTCGTGGGTGAAACGGCATGTTTCGATGATGATAGATGTTGATCTCAGAAAGAGAGCTTATATTGATGGAGCCTGTTTGATGCGTTAACGGGGAATGGAATTCCCTTTCAACAAGTAAACTGGACTGTCGGATGGAGGACAGAGGTCAGGTGAAGCCCCCTTTAGAGATAATGTCAGCATGGTATTTAGTATAACTTTTCATATTTCTGTTGATAGCTAACAGTCTTTCAAACAAATAACATCACCTGGTCTTTGTGTCAGTAATGAGAACTGAATGCTCCGCTCCATGAGGTCGTTTTTAGGCTAGTCTACAGTAACATCATGTGGTTATACATTGTTACCAGCTTTGTCCATGCAACCCAAAGATCGTCATCTGCCTGTTCTCACAAATTATCTTTGTTAGGCAGAGAACTCTGGCCCCTTTCCCAGCCTCTGTCCTGTGGAGCAACTGGAGGAGACCCTACTTGTCAGGAGATTGCTGTGTCCATAAAAAGCAAACTAAGCAGTTAAAACCAGTGCTGCATCTTCCTGAAGGATGACGGTGGGTCACTAGACAGGGGGCACCTTTGCTGGCACCAGTTTCTGTCAGGACGATGGGCATGAACTGAATGCCAGATGGCAACTTTCAGTCGTTGGTCCCTGTTGAAGAAAGCTTACCTTTGATTGAGCCAGACTGTTAGACCCTGAGGACAAAAGGCAGAGTGATGTAGCAGATGACCAGACAAAGCATGATCTTCAAAGACAGAGATGTCCAGTGGGGCTTTGCCGGCTGATTGGCTGGTTAATTGCGTTGACCTTCAAACTTCAGCCAATCCAGACACAGAGGCCAGGAATGACCCAGCACACTCAAGCTTTAGGACACTCGGGTTGCAAAAGTGACTCTCTGCAAAAGTTGGTGCTTTGACGCATGTTCTACTTCTGTTTATGCTGCTTTGGCAGTACCATTTCTAGACAAGGTAATAAAGGAGTCTACATAAGGGCTTAATTACTTTTAGCATTACTAAATGACATGACTTCAATTTCGATCATTTCTTTGTAATTATGTGATATTGCAGGTGCACTGGAATGCAACCAGAAACCACAGCCATCACCATGTCACCAGACAGCAACTGTCACCTCCTCACAGATAGCCGTGGATCTGATGGCCACTTCTCGCCCCAGAGTGGGGTGGGATCATCTCCCTTGGCACAGCTGGAAAACTCCATCTTCCTCTATTCCCTTTGGTAGACAGCTCGGAGGACACCCATCGTGAGAGGAGACTGTCACTTCCAACCTGTCCGGTGGATGACATAGGACTAACTCCCCCCCAACTCTTCTGGTCCCAGCCGACTCGGTCGTCAATGTCCCTCTCTCTCCAGGTCACCCGCATCATAATCCCTTGTCCCTACTTTAACCAAAGTAAACACTGCCCCATCCGAAAGTTTTTATGCAGTTCCACGCCTTGTGCCTCCTTGCAGTCACCCTTAATAACAAGCCCACCTCGTTCTTCTGTTTAATATCACAATTAAAATATACCATTTGTAAAAGACCCCTGCAGTGTTCACGGTCTCTGCTCATCCCTTTGTGTTTTTTTAAAGATGTGTAATGTTGTCTACACCCTGTGTCTAACAGATTACATAATATCACAGTCAAATTCACAGCCTGTACCTTCCTCGTCGTATCATGAAATGTTCCCCTTGTACACTGTTAAACAGACGGCTTAGACCTTCCTCGTTACATAGTGAATGATAACATGTTAACCTTCCTCATAACATTTTACTACATACAGGTTGTACCTTTGTCATTATATGATATTCTGGAACCATATGACTTGCAACTTGGAATATCGTTGATGATTTGTGAAGGAAATGTCACAATTATGCCTATCGAAAATGATCTGTCCGGCCGTATTACTGACTGCTGTTTTCATTCTTCCAGGCTGAATTGATGTTGTGCAGGCTTTCAATGGGAAACATCTCTCTCGGTAAAAAAATAAAACACGCTTGGTAAATTAATGTTCTATTACATATTTAAACATTTCCCTCATTAAATTGTTGAAATGTGCAATTTAAAAGTACGTGAATCAGTATTTTTATACTGCTTTTTCTGTGTTTTAAAATGTTACTTCATTTTGTTGCCACTGTTGGAGTCTTGAACGCAGCAGGGATGGTAATGGAACCGAAATAAAAATGTAATTATGTAATAAGTTTCCTTGCATCTCGCTGCAATAAAGTTAATGTTGGTAACTTATTTTGCCATACGTTTGAAATACTAGTGATGCTTATGGATTCACATCACTGCATTATCTGCCTGGATTATTGTCACTGTTGTCACTTATGCCAGATGTTACAGAGGCCAGACTGCAGTTTTACCATATTAGCCTCGTTAGTGTCAGGCCAGTTATAAAGTTATGGATAAAACATGAAATGTGAACTGTGAATGACAGGCTGTGTAGGGTAAGAAGTAAAGAGGCAAGCGCCCATGTGCAGTTCAGTTCAATTCATTTTCGTTCCAATCCATTCCGTTTAATTCCATGCCATTCCATGTTATTTATATAGCACTTTAAACAAAGAGCACAGTCACAAAGCACATCTTGGAACCCTGATTCTGCGGTCTACACAGAGTAAGCCAAAGGTGACAGTGGGAAGGAAAAACTCCCTCAGGAGGAAGAAAGCGTGGGAGGAACCAAACTCAAGGGGGAAGCCCATCCTCCTCTAGCCGGCACCGGGCAGGACTCGTTCAAATGTTAAAGTGTCATGTTCAGCATAGATACATACATAGATAATTACAATAATTTGAATTACTCAATAACAATAAACAAATAAATTCAAATAAACTCTTTTCGCATAAACTGTATGGCTAACTATATTGTATGGTACCGTGGATGAAATGTAGTTATTTTTATTATTTACTTTGTTATTTTGCTTGAGACTATGCAAGTGTCCATGTAATAGTAAATTCCAACAGTGTTTAAGTAAAGGGAGGCATTTAACATATACATTACAATATTTACCTTCATGTTGTCAGAGAAAAATGAATATTCACTCTTTTGAATCTCAAGCAAGGAGAACTTTGAGAATGAGAATCTGTCACCAAGTGTTCACTGGGAAGGGGTTTACCGATGGTTCTATTTGTGTCGCCCACGCCAAACCAGCTATGCCCAACATGCTTTGGTACTTTGTCCCCTCAAAATTGATACCAGCTGTGTGTAATCAAGCTAATCCTTGAAATTACCTCAGGAATCCACATCTCAGTGTGAGGTGTTATGTGTTTGATGCCCTACTGAGTGGGGCTGCCTGTGTTTCTGGATTGCCACTCATGGGTGACTGTGTTTTGTTCCTGGCTCTTGCTTTTGATGTATTCTCCATATTTTAGCCTCTCTGCATTTTGGACTCTTTTGTGGATTACGTCTTTGACTTGCCTGCCCAGCATCCAGAACCTTCCAGGTACTGACCTTCTACTTGCCCGCTGACCTTTGAGTATTGTCCATACCTCAGTGATCTCCACACTTAGATTCATCAGGTGTATTCATTATGCTATTCTTCTATGATATTCAGTCTACAGCCTTCACTATGGAAAGAGAAAGTTGTCAAACCCTGAAATATACGGACATTTACCCCCCCCATACTATTAGGAATGCTATTAGGCTTGGTGCATCACTGCTTCACAGGAACCTGGCCTGTTTAGCTTTAAATGCTATAACTATCGGTGTAATCATTAACAGTCTTTCGTCTTAGTTTTTCTGAGTCTTTATGAATCTTGACCTGATGCGTAAAGACTCAGACCAAACTGAAGTTCAGGTACAACTGTGAGTCACAGCCACTGCCTCATGAAGTTTACTGACTTTTAATGACATCTCCAACAAACTGTAATGTGAGTCACAGTGGATCCTTTGCCATGTTCAGCTGCAGAACATGTGAGATTATCCTTCTGTTTTGCACTGAGTGCCAATAACCTGATTTTGTTACTGGAAAAGTGCCATTGCAGTGCTGCCTGTACCACTGGAGCTGTCTCGGCCATATTTTTACAGGAAAATCAAACTTTGGGGAAGACTGTTAATGAGAAATCTCCATTGTCTGCTACACTCATATTTCCATCTACGTAGATGATGCCTGCGCCCACATCAGTCTAATTAAAAGCCAAGTGGTCCTGCCTCAGAGTTTATGGAGCGCGTGCAATCAGTGCTCTGGGAATAAATCTGAGCTGAAAAAAATGCAGGAGATAAGATGGGTGATGGCAGTGAAGGAGGTGTGTTTGATCCAGGACAGCATGCTGCTCTGTAGAGAATGTGAGATCCCTCAGGTCTGGAGTGGAGGAAATAACATTTATACACTGAAAAAACATAAACATTTCCTGGCTGAGAGGAGCTGACATGGAACTGATTCCAATGGGAGCCAATTTAGGAGGGAGTCATAAATAATTCAGATAAACTACAGTACTTCCTGTGATGCAGTTCAGGTTCCTTGTCTGTCCGTCCATCCATCTTCTAACTACTTTTCCAGTTCAGGGTCATGTACAGACAGTGGGCAATTTATAGACACCAGTTCACGTACCACGTGTTTCTGGCAAACACTGGAATACCCAGAGGAAAGCCAAGCATCACGAGGAGAACGTACAAACTCCACGCACAGAGAGCACGGGCAAGGAATGTCCAACTCGCGCCTAAGTGATAAAAGCGTGTGCTTGCAGGACGCCATGAAGTGAATTAAAAATAAGCTTTGATTGAAGTCGTAAACTGTTCAGTGCAAAGGGATAAATATTTAAACAGACTCTTGAGAAGTGGCTCTGCGTGGTGTCGGCCTCAGAGACTACATCCCCAATTCCAAACTAATGTCATGCCTGCAGCCATCCTATCTCACATCAGAGGTCCAAAGCTATGATCACCCGTGACGAACAGGCCATTTGTTTACCTGTGTTATTGGGGATACTCAACTTCAGTCTCCCAGGCAAGTTTCACCGACTCAGCAAATCGTTTATGAAGATAATTTTGGGATAGAGGGACATGACAGGCTTCGTTTGGTTTGTCCAACAGACACCTTAACTCAGGGTAAAGACGAAGGCAGCAGTTTGGTTTCTTGCTGTTCATACTGCTGTGTTATGCCTTCAGCTGCAGACGCTGTCGTGAACTCCAGGGAGTGCGTTAATCACCGCGTGGCAGTGCTGATTCCAATCAGGGTCCCACGCTCCGTCACAATCAACTGTTTTGCATGTTATGTCTTTTACCGTGTCCAAATTGTCGATATTATGGGCTTCAGAAGCTTCTTCGATTAGGATGAATGTACTTCTGCAATAAAAATCCATACTGCTCAGCAATCCATTACTGGATTGGAAGATGGACAGACGGACAGATAGACGGACAAACTGAGATCTGTGCTATGAGAATTCTCAACTATAGTCTAATTATTCTTTGTAGAAACAATTGAGAATAACATAGATACATAAAAAGACAAACTTATACACTATATGTTTATACTTTTTATGAAATAATAAATTTATCCTTCTTCCAGACCCGCTTACCCACCTCAGGTTCCAAGTGAACCAGGAGTCTTTCCCAGGAAGCCTGGGGCACATGGCAGGGGTCGCCTTGGATGCCAAGCTAGTTTATTGCCAGCCCTGTGGCTCATGTTGTATCAGTGATTATTAATTATCAACATTCATGTCTTCCTGTATTTTCTATAATCAGCCACATGTTTACGCCAAGCTTGATGTGATCTGTTTCAGGACACTTCAGAAACAATTATTTAAAAGCAATTTTCCAGCCTGTGAAAAGGACGCATTTCTATGTTCTGTGCTACACAGGGTAAGCTTTCTGTTTAATGAAGACATTTCCCTACATGGGAAAAGTGAATGAAAATAGGACTTTAAGTATTCCATAGAAATATCCAGCGTAACGTGTAGTAACTGAGCCTTGATCAACTTCATCACAAGGTTGCTTCCTATGTAAAGATATTTCCTTCCCCAGACACAAACGGCCATCAATTTGAGATTATAATTTATTATTGGAAAAGGTCACATCGTTCTAACAATGCAGGGCTAAACGGTGCACTTCCTCGGGGATCGCTGATCATAACGATGCTGACACTTAGCCAAAGGCCTAACAGCTTGGGCATGTTGTGCTATATCAGCTTATTTGGTGTAGAAATTAATCCAATTCACTGGCCTATTGCACAAAGCCCAGCAAAAAGATCATGACTTGGCGTGTTTAGATTTGTTTCAGCCTACGCAATCGGCAAAGTGCTTCCATCCATCTAACTGTTTACCCTGATCTGCGTGGGGGGGTACTCTCTGCATACGCCCACATCAACACAGTCGAGGGAAGGCAATAGGATCCACTTCACCACCATTTTCAGTCGATTGTGGAATCTTAAATTTTATATCAATGATGTAAGATTAATCACACTAGGATCTGGAGATGTATTACTCATCAATACGCACTTTGTGATTTGTTGTGATAAACTCTGATTAACTACTATTCGTCGTGATAAGACTTTACGATGCATTAGACCATTATGCATTTATTGAATATAAATAAACTAAAGTTAATTCTGTGGAGTTAGGGAACGATTCTCGGGTCTGGATCATGTTGCCACTTCGAATCCACTGGCCAGCAGGGTGACCATATCATAAGTGGGTCCGTGTTCAAGATCCTGAACATCAAACCTGCTCCAGACAGGCCGGGTAAATGGCTAACCCTTCACGTGTGTGTGTGTGTGTGTGTGTGTGTGTGTGTGTGTGTGTGTGTGTGTGTGTGTGTATTGCAGAGAGCAAGATGAGATACACAAAAAACTGCATGCCAATGTACTTGTACAAATGGCTAATAAAGTTTAAAGAAAGGGAAACACAACGGCTGTTCTGATGTCTCTGTGTTGCATGCAATGAATGCTTTTGCATTGTACTGCTGAATAAAATAACTAATAAGAGGGAAAAAATGTTCTAAGAACATATCGTTTCCATGATAGCACAGCATATTAAACAACAAATAATCTTCCATCGAACAGAAGATGCAATTTGCTGATATTTAATATCTTTTGTAGAAAATGTGATGAACGCACTGTAAAGGTTCTGGATTTTATTAAATTTAAACAATTATTTATATTAATTGATTATGATTATAACTTTAAATATTCACCATCCACCTGATGTTATCATATCAAAGAAAAGCCACGTGAGGAGTATTGGGAAAGTTTTATGGAAGGTGCATCAGAGCACGGTGACTCAGTGGGTAGCCATGTGGCAACGTACCTCCAGGGCTGGAGGTCCATCCTGTACTGTGTATAGAGATGCCGTGTTCTCCTCCGTGTCTCTAAACTGCCCTTGGCGTGTGCGTGTCCTGTAACGAGTCAGCCTCCTCTCCATGGACTCCTCTGCTCCGTTCCTTATGATTTATTGGATACAACGTGCAATGCTATGATTCTGAGTTTTCTTACGTACAACAAGTTAAGGTGTTCTCAAGGAATTATAAGAGATTCATTCTTTTCTGGGATTTTTTTTTGTTTCCACTAGTTTCTGTTTTACAAAAACATGATATGCCGAGCACAAATCAGGGATCTCCGGGAGGGTGCCAATAAAAAAGCCTCTTAACCCCAAAACAGAATTTTTTGGCCTCCCCCTAAAGACGGAAATTAGGAAAGAATTGTAGCTTTCAGTCTGGCGATGATCCAAAGCACACTGGCTGGACAGTCCTAGAGAGAAAAAAAACATTAAGAAAAGCACAGAGTCATTTTCACTCTGCTTTACTTCCTAAGCAGCACGATGTTGTGCTCTGGGCAACCAAAGGACATCTGAACATCCAGGGCTTTTTCATCTTCTACGGACCACCTTTGTCATGCTCTTACTCCATCTTGCCCATGTTCTAGTTGTCTTCCATCCATTCTGTGTCATTTTGCTGGTTCCTCAGATACTCTCTTATTCTATCTATGTCATTTCTACCTTATCTTTCCATTTATCTTCAAATTTTTCCATATCAGGGTTTCTATCTTCCATCTTTAGTCACAAATGCCATTTTTCCCAGATGCACCGAGTCATCTGCGCATGTAATTTATCTGTAAGCCGTTCATATTGTCAAAGACTTGTGCCTTAAATGTTTCATTTTCTTAAATGTCTTAAGCGTGTGGACATGAAAATGAATGTAGTTGTATGGCACTGAGAGTCGAACCATTGTTCTTGGTATTTTTCCTTCAGTGCGCTGGAGAGCTACAGACAGCACCCGCTAGCCTGGAGAGCTACAGACAGCACCCACTAGCCTAGTGTAGTACCTGATTTTGCCACTTGTGACCCAAATATTTTCCTGCTAAAATCCCATGTGAGAAAACCTGCTGTATCTTTAAAATGACCAGCCCCTTTTCACCGTCTAACTACGTATGTATAGTCCATATGCATTATTGTAGCTTTGAAGCGTTTGGTTGCACTGCGGCACACGATAGACGTATAGCAGTATTTGCTGCTACACTTAACTGTCCAGAAACACAACCAAACACTCCACATTCACTGCTCACTCATTTGATAAGACCGCACGTTGATTTGAGGTGTCTGTCAAGAGTTTTATTTTGTTCTGGGGCGCTGTAGAGCTTTATGTGTACTGAAAAATACCCAGATTTTAAAATGATGTCAGCATTTCCTCCAATACGCTGTTGTCCACCTGACTCTTCTACCTCATTGTTGTTCATATTGTGTTAATGAACTTAATGAACAAGCCCTGCCTGGTGCCAGCCAGAGGAGGATGGGCTTCCCCCTTGAGTCTCGTTTCTCCCAAGTTTTCTTCCTCATGAGAGCGTTTTTCTTTGCCAATGTCGCCCTTGGCTTACTGTCTGGGGACCTTGGGCCCGGGACTGTGCAAAGCACTTTGTGACAGTGCTTCTTGTTAAAGGCACTATATAAATAAAATTGAATTGAATTGTTTACAATTGCTCTTTTCTCCTACTAACAATTTCATCTTAAAATTAATCACATTTTTCTTTTTTATTCTAACAGAACAGGTGATGAAGGAGTCACTTCACAGCTCCAGGGCTATGGGCCAAGTTACTCCAGCTCTGCGTATATTTATGACATGACTCAGTGGCGCCACCCAGAGGTCACAAAGGAGACTGAGACCGGTAAACAAAGGTCATTATTTTCTGCCCCAGAGCTGTGAGATATGAATGAGCTTGCTCCTTCCCTCATTGTTCTCCACAGATCACTCTGCCACACTCCCTGGATGCTGTGGCATCAGAGGAGAATAAAACATTCTTTCTTCATTTTTTCTCTTTCTTAGCCCTTCTCAACCCTCTCTCTCAAACATGTCTCCTCACAGTTCATGACAAAAGTTCTGTATGACAGGCAGAGAAACTGGCTTATATGTGTTTCTTCCCATTACTACATAATAGCCGAACAATTCCCTCTTAAAGGCATCATCCCCTCAGCATCCTCCCCATCATCCCCTCAGCATCCTCCCCATCATCCCCAGCATGCTTTTATGTTGAAAAAGATGGCGGCTGAGCCTCCAGCTAGGCTGACAAAATACATTTTTAAACCTCAAAGCTAAGAGATAAGAATACTGCTTTCTTATCTACGCTATTACCAGCCAGTAATAGAGCTTCAGGTTTTTGACAGCAGAAGTTACTGAAATTCTTCTTCAACAGGCCTAGCTTTGTGGTTCCAATAATGGAGAGGAAGTCCCCAAACTACATCCTACATAACCTTGTAAGCAGGCACCTTCCCATCCTGTCGGTTTAATTCTCTCTTCAATTCCTGCCTATAACTGGCTGGTTACTCTTCATGTTTACTTAACCTGGGCTGTCTGTCCTGCTACTACCCAATTCCATTATCCGTAACAAGACCATTTTTCCAAATAAAGATTTTCCATTTTCAGCCCAGTCCCTCTGTTACACCTGAAGACTTCACAGTACCATGTACCGTGTGATTTCCACAATTATTTTTCCCTGAGAGTCTCAATATTTAAAAAGGAGGTGGACACAGCTATGTCATTTTCAAGTTTTGGAGATGAAGTACGCTAAATATTTACGTTGTTTTTCATTAGCCCTTCCCTGGTGATGCAAAACTTATTCCATATGACTGAGATGTTTTTGGACATGGAACACATGCCCAGTCCATGTGACTGAGTTCAGCTTCATCTGTTGGACCCTGGTACACATGCCCAGTCCCAAGCCACTGTGTTCTGCTTTGTGTCTCAGACCTCTAAGGCACCACCACACAATTTCTAGGTCCCAGGTCATCTTCATGTTTGCTTACCCTTCTGTTGACACCAAAACAGCTGCTTCCTTTGTTCCCCCACCCTCTTTTAAAGCCATCTCCACCCCTGTACCCAAAATGAACCCCTATTCCTTCCTCCTGTCCTGTGTCACGTGCTTCCGCTTACCAACCTGTCCAGAGCGGATCTTTGAGTAATTTTATCACACAGTGTGCATTGGAAAAGCTGCTATTGGAAGCGAGTGGCAGGTGGATGGATGTCATCAATACTGAAAGTGTAAAATCTGATGTATTTACCTGCAGCGTGCAGACAAACCTACATAAGCTGGATATCTCTGGATAACTCAGTCCACGGATGGGAGTGCAGGAACAGCTATCCACATGTTCACGAGCTCAGCTTCCCAACAGCCAGAGCCCCCTTTTGATGAGCTGTTCCTTCCTTTACACTGACCAGCTTGGCTGACCCCCTTCAGCCAAAGCAACATTCACATATTACAGCACATACATCTGACAGGCTCTGTTCCTCATGGGTACCACAGCAGTACAGCAGTGTCACCCCAGGGATGTGTACCTCCAGCATTTCGAGGTTGCGTGCTTGACCCCTATAATCTTTTTCAGATGATCATCAACAAAGACTGCATAACTTATAGTTACTTACAGAACCTTTGCAGGCAAGGGGGCTGTCTGAGGGTAGGGGGTACACCCTGGATGGGATGACAGAGTGGTTGATGGATGGATGGATGGATGGATGGATGGATGGATGGATGGATGGATGGATGGATCGACGGATGGAGGGACGGAGAGAAGGATGGACAGACACCTGGATAAGTGGACAGACAGACAGATGGTAGTCTCATAATTATTATTTTGTGAGATTTTGTGTATGAGGTCTGTGTGCTGGCTCTAAAGAGTTGACAGTTTTATGACATCCTAAACAGGCACAGTGAGTGGGGAGTTCTGGTGCCAGAGCCCTTCCAGGACAACAAAAGAGAATTCCCTATCAAAAGGACTGTGTGTGTGTGTGTGTGTGTGTGTGTGTGTGTGTGTGTGTGTGTGTGTACAGGTTTTGCTCTCTTCAAAGTTCAAATGGACGGAATTACAGAAACAAAAATTCCCCAGAAAACGTACGTTTAATAAATTTATTTAAAAACCTAGATTTTGAAAGAATGTCCCCACAAAACAACTACTACTTAAAAGCTTCATTGACTTTAAGAAAATAAGCCACAAGTGATAAAACTGCCTGTAAGTTTTATTGAGATTAAGTTACTAATTGACTGCAATAAAATCAGAGAAGACAGAGCGTAAAACATCGTGTGTCCTGCGGGGAGGGAGGTAATTCTTCATTTTCAATGACTTGAGTACGGGGTGGTATTTAATACCATCTTAATTTGCATTCCATAGACGTTTTTTGAAAAGCACACAATAACCATTAGTGTTTCATTCACAGGCAGACCATTGTCATTTAATAGGACTGGTTCATTTTACATTTCACCCATTCACAGGGATGGGTTTTCTGAAACAGTTTTGGGGGCTTATTTCACACAAACGCATTTTCAGCACGCGTCTTAACCTGCCAGCATCCGCCGACCCATTTAGTGTAAGACTATATTTTAATACGCACTTTAAACGTGTTTTGAAGATAATTTACTTGCAGACGCATTTTAGAATAAAGACAAAAATCTCCGAATTTGGACGTCGTGATACCACCGTTTATAAGACTCCCTTAATAGCCGCATGGACAATTGTATATCTCTTGATAAGGACATAAGCTGTTCCAAGACAAAAATGTATTTAGAAAGGAATTCATATGTGAAAGTTATGGTACAAGACGTTCTTCGTCTTATTATAGAGTCCTTTGTTGTGATGCAAAAAAAAAAGAAAGAAACTTTCCATATCGGCAAAACAAGTGGCTTGAAATGGAAGATCTACCTCGAAGTAATCGAAGAAAGTTATATTTATGCTAAATCATTCATTGCACTCCACATAGACAGGCAGATGTGAAAATCAGCGAGTTCCAAGGTGTATCCAGTCCATATCTATGTAATTGGCGTTAAAGTGTAAAAGAAATCAGTGGTAGTTTGGTTCGCCTCAGTACACGTCAGGAATTTCCCCAAGACAATTAATAGCCAATGACAGCCTCCAGGCTAGTATTACATTTAAGATCTATTTACGAGAAGTGTCTCTTAAGTTGCAGGAATCCGTTATAGATGTTCTGAAGTCTGCGGCGTGGCCCCGGGCTGCGTGCTCTGTAGAGTCACACTGTCAGATTTAATGGTGATTGGGTTTACCTGTGGGTCATTTTTCTCTCCTGCTTTCCTCCAGAGAGATTGGTCGCCTCCTGTATAAATATTTCGTGCGCAGCTAAGACCGCATCACTGCAGCTTGCAACTTCAGCGGACTTTCTTTGTCTATCAAAAGATGTGAGTAGCCAAAGCCCTCTTATCACAGTTGCTGTCACATAATGCCTGTATTTTTACATTGTGTTTTTAAATCATGCGTACTTTTGCAAGACAATGTAAGAAGTGTTCAGAGGTTTTATGCACATAGATAATTACTAACAGTCTTTAATTAGGAGTTCAACTTAACAGACGGTTTTATTAGTATGACTGATGACGGTCGCTCGAAATGTCCAGGATGGCTCTAGCTGACGGCGAATTTCATGAAGCGTTTAAGGAGCTAAATGAACGATACAACTTTCTGTTGTGCTGGACCTCGCCTCTGTTTTGCAGCCCATGGCGACAGCGGTGAGCTGCTTGATGCTGGTCCTTAGCGCCTGTGTGGTGCTGATGGTGCGAGCGGACTGTGGGAAGGACTGCGTGCACTGCACCTACCAGCTGAAGAGCCGGCACACGGAAATAGACGCTCTAGTGAGTCTTTCACATTCGGCTTCGGCATCAAAATGACATCAGGTGGAAATGCCATTACATACTGGTGTAGTTCAGCTCGGTCAGTGGGGATGCTGTAGTCTCAGCTACCACAAACTTATGCTGAATGGCTTGATCATCTAAAGGACTTTCTTTCTTCTTCCATCTAAATGTTTGTTTGTTAAAGCTTCGGTATTTTTTAAACCTTTCACTACGCATGACCGGAGAGCAGAATACTTCATTAGAGTGCAATACACTATAAGAAAGTGTGTCGTGTTTAAAAGCCACCGTGAAATAAGATGTAATCGACATCTTAGGGTATTGTACGTGTATTTGTTGGAGGTCCTCTCGAAGTTACGTCGCATATAGAATTTCCTTGTTGAAGTTGATGGGAAATAGACCACCAATACCAACAAAAGTTAGCTTAGCGGATCCAGTAACATTATTATCGAAAATATTTTTACAAATTTTAAGAACAAATTATTTTTCTTTCGTATTCTTGCTGTAAATTTTATTTGGTCGACGTATCCACCTAGTTTTTAGCGTTGGAGAGAGTGAAACAGGGGACCTCCGTACAGTTACAGACCTCAGATCTGCATTGAATCGAAATGGTTTTGCTAGTGTATATGTTTTAGTGCCCACGTATGATCTGCAATTTCCATGAAGCAACTGAAAGAGTATTCTAATCAAAATATATATATGTTAACAGTCATGCTGTAAATCTTAATAATTTGTTATTAACGAGTCTGTTTTGCTTTGCTACCGCCATAGATGCATTACATTCGCTGGCACCTTAAGAGTAATTTGAATACAAGCAAATTCAAACAAAAAATTAGGCTTGAATCACTACATGTAACACATTGTTGACCAAAGTTGATTTATGTTATCAAATCAGAACATCCATTTCCAGTCATATGCATGACATTTTATTCCAGTAATTCAAATTTTCACTCATCAGCGATGAGTATGTCTGGTGTGCGTCGAGTACACTACCAAGCAGGTCTAATTATTTGCATCCGCAGGCAGATCTAGATGCCCCATCAGTATGTATTGGAGGTTAATTGAATCAGGAATAATTTGATTTGAGAAATGATAATCTTTCAACTAATGAAAACATCAATATTTGTAATCTGGATGTTGCTGAAAAATGCATAGCTCTTATATAAGTGCAATCTTTTCATTTATTGTATTCGGAGTTATTTTTAGTAGCCTACAACTTGATTTCTCCAACCGTCGGTGATTAGACGGCAGTGTGGGCTGCGTTGCAGTGCGTTGTTTTTCCACTAGGTCGCAGTGTAGTGTCATGAACTACAGGCTATCAAAAATGATACAGGCGTTAAAGCCGTCTGTTATCTGAGGCAAATTGTGGTTTCGAGCCTGTTGCAGTTTGTTGTATGTAAACTGCTCGTTGTTGAGATACTGCTCACTTTAATTTGCCTTCTGTGATGCACATCTGTTAGTTATGAAAATGTTGTTTAAATAATTGATCGGCAACAGTGGACAATGCGTGCAGGAAAAAACAATAATAAAATAATAAAAACAGCTCCGTTTATAATTATGCATTTCTCACGCAAAACAGTTTTGTCTTTAAGTTCTTCCATAGAGATCACAGTAAAACTGACGGTATCAGACTGAAAAAGTTTAACTTTGGAGGGTTCTGAATGCATCACTGAGTACTATGTATGTAAAATGGATACTGCCCATTTATCTACATTCTCTTGCCAATTTAAGAAAGAGGATGATCCGATAGTGCAGGAATCATTCTGTTAAGGAGAAGTCTATATTTCAGATAGGGATAATTTCGGTGAGTGTCGTAAGCACGGACTTCGCTGAGATGGCGCAACAAGTGTTGTGAAATGTGTATGATATATGATTTTTTAGAGATCCTTTGGCAATCAAAGCACGTAATGAACATTGCAACATCTGAAAATTATTGATCTTGAAACCATTATGTCTGAGAAACCTGATTTAGCTAATGTGTTTAACCCCAATAAGTACTTTTTTTTTTTTTTTCCTACACAAAATACCTGTTTCTTATTGTTGCAGACATGCACATTGGGATGTGAGGGGAAAATCACAACACAGAAGTCTTGGGATCTTTGCAAAGAGATCTTGCAAGAGAAAAAGGCCGATAGTGTCACAGAAGATGCTGAAGATGCGATAGAAAGTGCGGCTCAGGAAAACGGGGGCCACCAGCTCGCAAAAAAGTACGGCGGCTTCATGAAACGCTACGGGGGCTTCATGAAGAAAACGGCCGAACTGTACGACGTCGAGCCAGAGGAGCAGGAGCACGGCAGGGAAATCCTCCAGAAGAGATACGGTGGTTTCATGAAGAAAGACGGCGAGACTGAAGCGGACACCGTCACCATACTGAAGGAGATCCTGAGCACTGCGGACGACGAAGGAAGGCGGGCCAGCCAGGAAGGTGGAGTGGAGAAACGGTACGGGGGATTCATGAGGAGCGTAAAGAGGAGCTCAGAGCTGGAAGACGGAATCAAAGAGCTGCAGAAGAGATACGGGGGGTTCATGAGACGGGTCGGAAGACCCGAGTGGAGGGAGGATCAGAAAAGGTACGGCGGCTTTCTCAAACGCTACCGAGAGGAAGACGAGGAGACCAAAGCCGAAGACACGCCGGACATGGACAAGAGATATGGAGGATTTATGCTGTATTAGCTGGAAACAAACAGACTGTTATAAATCGTCGTATTGCTCCAATGTCTTGCTTGCAACGACCATTTTTTACTCTCTATAGGACGTACACGCATCTCCTCTGTTTCGTTTGCTCCTAAGCGCAGACGATGTAGTGGTTTATTTTCGGCGAAGATTTTGCAACTCTTTCTCTTACACTCCGGAAAATGAGAAAGAACATACTTCTCCTATGCATTCTGTCACTGTCCACACACACAGACACACACAGCCATTCAGGCGAGAATTATTTACAAAGATATTACGATATAACTTAAAATAACTTGCAGTAAAGTCACGGCTCGCACAGCGTAGGGCTGTCGCACATTAACGAACAATTAAGACATTCTCTCATTAATGCTGCCAAATGTACGGTAAAAACGTATGAGGTTTTAATATAACAATTTCAATGTTTGACCTCTTTTTTTGTTCACTGTGTTACTTGTTAACTTTCCAGTGTGTGTTCTTCTTCAGGCTTGGATTCTATTTTTTTAATTCACGATATTTTATAATTTTAATCAAAGCTGTGTCTCCAGTTGCTTAGTTGTACAGATAATAATAAATTCATCTGCAGAAGTGTACCTCTTTGTGTCGAATGACCTTAGGTAGTTCTTGAACTTGAACATTTAGCAGGAAAAAAGAGCAGGAGCTCACCCGCCTGCCCGCACCGTTCCCGGATTGCTCCATTACATATGATTTTATATGGCTTTTTTGGTATATGTAGTCACACGCACGTCAGAGTACATTAACCACTGAGATAAAGGACATCATGCTGCCTTTTATTGCCATGCTGTTCTATGGGATCCTCTTTTTGACAGCTGAAAATTTAAGTGTCTAAATTGTCACATGCACTCACACACACACATATATATATATATAAAGCAATTTAATTCTTTCAAATGTTTTCTCACTTGCTGTTGCCTGCACGTTATTTTAATTCAAACTCTTGACTTTCATCTGATACTTTCAGTTAGACGTTTAGGATGAATATGTCTGTAGACATGGCGTACATCAACAGGTCATAATTCATACGTTTCTTCATGGAACAATAAACACTTCAAGGCTGAATATTTGATGTTAAGAAATTCCAGTCAAGTATCTTTTCAATTTCACAGTAACCAGGCTACAGCGGAGAAATTGAAATTTTACACTTTGTAAAACGAGACTTGGCCTAGTGCCTACCCGAGGGTTCAAGAGCAGCAGTCTGTGTAGAATCTGAACAGGTTTGACCGAAAACCCTGCTTATGAGGTCCACATTCAGTGAATATTATAACAACATTGTTCCAATACTATATATCAGAATAATGCCTCCAGAAAACCTAATCACATCGTTAATTAAACAATTGTAGAGATGTGAAATTCCCACTGCGGATGTGTGACATCTGCAATTCGATTGTAATTGTATGCAAGCTAAAACGGTGTGCCATGCCCTCCCAAACCTGCCTTAGGAATATACAGTCTGGCATATGTCACATCAGCTGGCCTGTCTCTCAGCTGCACGACAGGCCTCTTCTGACAAAACCTTGGGCTACTGCTGGGTGTAACCGTGGCGCTTAGACGGTTAAAACAAACCGTGCCCACGTGCACATCCTACACCGTTACAAAGTCAAGAAAGTCACCGCTGTGCAGGCAGCTGAACTTTACCTCGATTACATCACGGCGCTTTTTATAGTATCAAAGGTCGCGATTGCCGTGTTTGCCGTGTACTGTACATAAGAGGCATGACCACGGCTGGTTACGATCTGACACGGACCGACACTTGAATCCACCGGTTGGTCGTAAGTTGATCTGTGTACTTCTAAGCCAAGCCGCACGCTGCTTCTTGAAGCTCCTATTGCGACCAAGAGCAGAGTCATAACTGACTCTGGCTGACTCGACGCATTTCGTGCCGTTTTAAAGAGACTTCCTATAATTCGGAGTGCTTTAAAATACAGAAACAAAACTGAACAAAAACGCAGACATGCTGAAGGGCGTGAACAAGCAGGCGCTTAAACAAATAAGCCTGCTAATCTCCATTGTATTTTAATGATTGCTGGAAATAGGGACATGACTTTTTTGCCATAACCTTATCCAACTAAATGCTCTGTGTTCTCAGATCTCTCGAGTTTTCACGATGAACTTCTTCCTGGAGACGCTGATGCTGCTAGTCCTAAGCCCATATTACTACATGGAGGCATTCGTGAAGTTATTCATCCCGTCGAGGAAGAAGAACCTGGCCGGTGAGACGGTGTTGATCACAGGTGCCGGGAGCGGAATCGGACGGTTGATGGCACTGGAGTTCGCTACTATGGGGGTCACAATGGTCCTGTGGGATATCAGCAAGGAAGGCAACAAAGAGACAGCCAGACTAGTCAAGCAGAAAGGTGCAGAGCGAGTGCACACATACATCTGCGACTGCAGCCAAAAGGAGGAGGTTTACAGAGTGTCAGAACAGGTAAGACGTTTGTACCAGCCACTAGTGATGGGACAAATGAGGCACCAGCATTGATTGCTAGCTTGGGATACTCCCACCTACCAGGGGTTTTGAAGCCTCATTTAGCACCAACATTGTTTGGTAGTTTGGGACACTCCCACCCACCACAGGGTTTGAAAACTCATTTGTCCCATCACTACCTGCCACCTCCCTAAGCAGAATTTCCTAACTCCTTCTGATGTCCAATCAGAATATTTGGTGAAAGACATTCTTAATTGAATTAACTGGGATCGAAATGACTGATTAGCTGCTTTAAATCAGGGATTATCTGCATCATAAAAACTCCTTCAGTATTTAAGGCCTATAAGTGATTTTCAGAATTAATTAATATAGACCACTTGGTGTCCAGAAACTGTCTCTTTCTTTTATTAAAACATTTTGAGCCTAGAAATTTATACCTTAATTATGCGGTACCGTATTTTTGAGATAGCAATCCCCTCCTCCACAACTCACACACAAAATTAACCACTGGAAAAATAGTCATATCCATTAATGCTTTGATGAAAGAATGTGCACGGCTTGGAGCCTTGTTCCATATCTTAATGTCCTGATATTAAAAAAAGTAAGTGGAACACTTTGTTGGGTATATAAATTATATTCCAATGTTGTAGTTAAAATTGCATGTTTTTTGTATTACTGCTATCATCAAAATGTCTTAGAAAGGAAGCTGACATACAGTGCCTGTGTTTTTAGAAGGCTAGAGGTAGATGTTACATTGCAAACACTGAACTGACAACATGCATGGCAACATCTAGGGGAATTTCTCAGCTGCCATAGGCTACAGAAAGCACATGCTAATGAGCACTTAATTACATAAAACTAGATATAATGTTTCAGTTTGCGAGGCCTGGACTATTTAACAAAGTACAGGCCTTCTTGTAAGACACTTGACACTACATAGTAAGCACAGTGTTAGTTTAACAGGGTGGTCAAACAAAAATACACTCTGAGTACTTCATGTAAAGGCAGGCTCTAGCTGCACCCTGTGACCTAATTAGTGCACTATGTAGTGTGTCAGCCATTTTGAAGTGCTGTTTTGATTCTTAATGCAAGATCTGACTCACTATATAGTGCACTATAAAATAACCACAAAGTACTGTAAATCGTAGTGTATTGATGATGTAGCCTATGCTAAGATGCTCTTAGATGTAACGTGAAAAGGACACTAAAACAACGTAAATGTGACGTTTGTTAGCAGCTGACCGCAATACAAGGATGATGAGGGAAGGAACTTTATATTATATTCTTTATTATTATGAAAGCAACATAAGTGATCATTTGAAGTAAATTACAGGGTAACACATTCATATTCACTTTATCTTCATCCCGTTAATGTTGTCACCCATATTTTGCTATTCGTAAATGTCAGGTTGCTAGGATACCATCATAGAGCGTCTTAGAATGTAGTGTTTGAAAGCATCATCTTGTTTAACTTGCTTGATCTCTGTATAATGAACATAATATGTTTTATGATATCGGGAATAATGAGTGAGTGAACAACGTAGAGTACACCCAGAGTCATTAGATTGATTTTTACTTTAGTACACATACTGAGAAAAATATACCAAGCAAAGGAAAATACGCATCGGGTGATTCATGTTAAGGGAGTTGTATTCAGATGAAGTTTAACTTTAGCAAATATAGTGTGAGAGAACTATACCAGCCAACAAAAAATTCACACTGGGTTGTTAATGTAAAGGGAGTCGTATTCAAATGAAGTTTAACTTTATTAAACATAATGTGAGAAAACAGACTGGCTAACAAAAAAATACACTCTGAGTGCATTATTTAAAGGTAGTCATACTCAGATGAAGTTACATGCCTGAAAAATAAACACTCCCACCCGATTCAGACTCTT
The DNA here is from genome assembly GCA_009936485.2 of Gymnarchus niloticus. NCBI lineage: Eukaryota > Metazoa > Chordata > Actinopteri > Osteoglossiformes > Gymnarchidae > Gymnarchus > Gymnarchus niloticus. The sequence continues at coordinate 3,566 of JAACJT020022787.1, read as the reverse complement.
TGTGCTGTTCTCAAGTTTGTGAAATGTTTGAAAGCTGTTGCCGTGGGGACAAGTTCCTGATTCATCTAAGCTTCCTTCACCCCATTGTTTATCACTAAATAAAGGGGGGAAAAGTGTTCACACAAGACAGGTGTGCAGACACCAGTGTGAATGAAATCAGATTCTTCTCAGGTCTTCTGATATGTCTTCTGCCTGGATGGCCTGAATCATTAGGCAACACCAGTCATATAACCTATATTGTTTACACGGCTGAAGCAGAACTGTCACAGTGGAACACAGCATTCATCTGTCCTTGGCCTGGATAGGATTGTGGTTTTTCTCGCGTTGCACCAGCATAGAGAGTATTTGCATAATGCACGAGGTGAGGAGGTCTTCCATACAGGGAAGATCCTGCTTTGCCTTTGACAAGGAAAAATGCTCTTGTAACCTGAGATGTCAGTCGCCTCTGGCAAAGCAGCAGCTGACAGTACACTGTACAACTGAAATAAGCAAAGCTCTTTTAACAGAAACACTTTTGATGGCAAGGACTCCAGTGTTCAGTGCTTGAGGAAGGATGGGCATCCTTTTCGTAATTGCACTTTGAGGGAGGACACTGATAATGATAATGTGTAAGAATAAAACACCGGGAAAATAAAATAACACATTTATAGATATACACAAAACTGCTGTTTTTGTTGTGTGCATACACTCTTTTGTGTACATGTTAAATATACTGCTCACAAGTCATTATTAGTCAGGCCATGTCAGCTTATGGAATTTTCACAGTCATTGCTGCATTGGAATTAGAAATACTTAATGTTAGCCTAACTTTACACATGATTAATGTTCACATCCCTTACTACATTCATGCTTCACTTTTCCGTGCTCCGTCACGGACCACGGACAGTGTGAGTGACGTAAATCTCGTCATCTGGAGTGTCCGCGCGCGCCGTGCGCGTGCAGCCAGCCCAGATTTTGTATGTAGCAGACGTTTTGCGTGTCGGGTCGGTCCACGTCGACTGCGCATGTGCAATGAATAAATTAGCGCACTGCTGGGAATTTCCAGTAGATGGCGAAAAATGTAAAAGGTGGGATATCGATGAAGAAGCAGTAGACAAGGAGTGTATTTTAATCTTGAACGCCTTTCACGTGCTCCTGTGCGAGGAACTGCGGAGGTATCCGCACATTTATGACTTGACTGTGAATAGGCTCAAGGACGTGTTCCGGTTGCTAGCTCGTGGAAAGAGATCGCCCGAACACTTGGAAGAGTTTCAACTCGCGAGGAGAACATGCGCCCTCTGCTGGTGTGGCTGACCGCGAACGTACACGGACATAGACGAATGTGTTAGTGTTAGCGTAGCGTGGAGTTCCTTTATTGACGGTCCGTTTCTGTCAGTAGTTCTGTCTCTTTGGTATTTAGCGTTCATGGTTGCCTTTCGGAAGAAATGGCGTAGGGTTAGCGACTCGCGTTTAGAATAGAGAATACAGTTCTTTTATTGTCATTGTACTGGTGTTATACAACCAATGTCAGGTGCACTACCTGAGTGGGGCTCTAATACTAAAAACTACTAAAGCGCAAAATATACAGTATTTATAAACAAGGCACATGCAAGACTCACGTGCATTCACACACACGTAGGTATTGTGCAATGTAAGAGTAGTCGTAAAATAAGAGTAGGTGTAAAAATATTTTAACCATTTAAAATTATAGTGCGCATATGAACGATAGTTCATGAATATAGAACTAGGATATACAAAATTGCACATGTGTAGTGACCATGAATAATAATGCAGCAGAACAGCAATTACACAGCATAAGTAAAACACAAATATTGCACAGGAGTTTTAAAATAAAATAATTCCAAGTTAAACAGAGGTAGGTATTGCAATAGTAAAAAATCACACAAAATAAGTATTGCTAAATGAGGATAATCTGGTATTGTACCATATAAGTACATATACAATGGGAGATTGCAGAGTTCAGTGTAGTGATGCCTCATCTGTTTGCTAAGATGCTCGTGTTAAAATGTAGGTGTGATTATGCTTGGCTGACAGCGTGTCGTTTCACTTTAGGTAAAAAGAGAAGTTGGTGATGTTTCTATCCTCATAAACAATGCTGGGATTGTAACAGGAAAGAAATTCATGGATTCTCCGGACAATCTCATTGTGAAAACCGTGGAAGTAAATACCATGGCCCACTTCTGGGTAAGTCATTCCTGCCGACACGTTTCTCGGAGAAAGTGACTCTGCAGTGCTAAAAATCGTAAAAAAAAAAAAAAGCAATCATTTGTGCACATACTAGAGTTCATTATCTTGCCATAGTTTGACTTAAAAAAAACCATTAGCTTGATATATATACAAAATTCTATGTTGTAGATGATATTGCTTATAGTTCATCCTATGTCCATCCTCCATGTATAGCTTTATAAGTGTAATTTATAACACAGTTCAGTAATAACCGTGTATATGTTTTTCTGACATTTTTTTAAAGACCTATAAGGCTTTCCTTCCAGCGATGGTGGCCAATAACCATGGACATCTGGTCAGCATTGCTAGCTCTGCCGGGTTGATTGGCGTCAGCGGACTGGCAGGTACCGATATGGCCCACGTCAAGCCGGACGCCACTGGCTCATACGAATCAAACGGACATTCGGGGCTTCTTTGGCATCCTTATAGCTAAGAATGTGAGCGGTGGAAATGAAATAAGGCTCTGCACAGGAAACACTTCAACTTTTATCTCAAACCCAGGGTGGAGTAAGTGTGGATTCACACTGGGCCAGGAAATTGTGTTACGTCATTCCACAAAAGGTGATGTTCTCTATCACAAACTGGCCTTTTTATTATCCATTCATCCATTTTCCTTTATCGCTTATCCAGTTATGGAAGCGCAAGGCAGAGGGCAACTAGTATGAGATGATTTTTATGGATCACATGTTTTGATTTTCAACATGTGTACTTCCTGATTATAGATTTTTCTTCCTTGGCAGAGAATGGGTGACTGGAAATGATTTGACACTGTCGTGTTGAAGTTTGTTTATTTAGCTGTCGTTTGGCATTTGGTTGTTTTATACCCACATTTCTGATGCTTCCGATTGTGAACCTAACTCGGCGACCGCGATCAAGCAAAAGGCAGCTGACGTGTTCACGTTTCTGCTTGTTTTGTTATGGGGGAGACAGCCTGCAAATGAAGATACCCTCCGTCCATTACTGCAGCAATGCTGAATGACTGCCAGTCAAAGGAAGCTGTAATTGTTGGTGTTTGGTCATAAGGTAGAAAAAGTACACTGCAGCTGTCATCTTTTGCAGAAAGGATTATCAGAACGTACGTAACTGACTGTGTCTGACAGAGACCTCGGCTATGTAGGCTGAATCTGTCAGTTTTAACATGGCTGCTGTCTGCCATAGTGTATTTCTGATGGGATAATTAGCAAGCTGCAAAAACTACTCCGACTCCTCCCTCTCTGTGCTGTGCCAGAGTAGTGAGGTGTCTCCAGCCCATGTAGTGCTTTCTTTGTTGTTGTTGTTTAGTCACGCAGTCGTGTCCGACTCTTTGCGACTCCATGGACCACAGCACGCCAGGCCGCCCT